>JAJIBD010002604.1:0-52397 GCA_021461705.1 Cryptotis parvus
GTGCCCTACCCATTGTACTATCTCTCTGGCCCCCAGAAGGGTATATTGGAATGTTGATCCCTGCAGTTCTCTCCCCTCAGAGACCCTGATTTGGAGGGTCTGGGGTGGGGTTGAGTAATCTGCATTTTCATGGAACCCAAAGCGAGGGACGGTCTGCCTCCAGGCTTCTGGCAGCCCCTGCATGCTTCAGAGCTGAAGTACATTCTAGTGTTCACGGTGTAATCATCAAAGTGTGGTTTTTCTAAGATCTGAAGAAAATGACAGTGATGTAGGTGGGCCCCACAGAAGGCTTATGTATGGCGAGAAGGGGAGAGAGATGGTCACTTTCTCCCCAGCGCTGCCTCTGCCGCCCGGGACCCACAGGCTAAGGACTGATAAAATCTGTGATGAGCCCCCTGCGTGGCATTGGCCTGAGCCCCACAAGCCCCACGGTGGCCGCCAAGCCACACCTGATGTCCGCTTGATCTCTAGGCACGGGGAGCTGATCCTCATCACCTGAGAGTTCTTTTTTTTTTTTTTTTTTTAATTTTTTATTATACCACCGTGAGACATACAATTACAAAGGTGTTCACAATTGGTTCTTGGTAATACAGTATTCCAGCACCCATCCCTCCACCAGTGCCCCATTTCCACCACCAATGTACCCCACCCCCTCCCACCCACCCCCAGGCTGCCTCAACAGCATCACCAGAGATTTCTTGAGGAGCCTCGGACTCAGGCTGGAGCGAGGAATTGCTCTTTGCAGGAAAGTCAGTCCTAGGCCTTACCCAGGGTTTTCTTAGGGTTCTTCCTCCGCAGAAAAAGAATTTTCAGGAGTAGACGAGCAGTGAAGTACAACAGTGCGGGAAACTCTGGGGCACCCTGCACAAAACCCAGGAGCAGGGTCAGGGTCCCCTTCTGTCCCAGGGGATCAGCAGCCGGCGGATGGAGAAAGATGCAAGAATCCAGCGAAGTTTCAAAATGCTTTACTTAATACAGGTTCTGGCATACAAGTCAGCAATAGGAAAAACCCGAACTTAGGGTTCTTGGCTGGGCTGCGGCCATGTATAGACCAAGATGGTTGCCACCATGTGTTAAGGCCCTGCAGAAAGGAGACAGTGAAGAGGCCCCAAGCAGAAAGGGGGGAAAGAGAGGGAGAAAGGAAGCAGGCTAGGTTTTTATATCCCTGCAACCCAGACCTCCCACTCCCAGGGAAAGCCATCAGGGTCAAATTCCCTCAGGTAATTTCTCCCAGGACCTCACCTAGGTCCTTTGAGATGTTAATATTGCTGAGCCAAGATCTGCCTTGGAAGTGTCCCTGCAGGGTAGAGTGGAGGAGGGGCTTCTGAGATGAACTGTATCTCAGAATACAAAGGCATGCATCTGTACCAAAGAATATCTATAGCTAGTTAAATATTTCTCCAAGCCTTCACAAGAGTCTCATCTTTACTTCATGGTTGTATTAGTATTTGAGTTATCAGAGAGCCATGCTTGCTTGCTTGGAGGCAAACAGCATTTCTCTCTGGTCTAATTACTTAGAGATCCAACATGGCCAGGCAAATATACCGGTAAGATCTAGCTAGTCCCACGATGATTGTGGCAGCATGAGAGAATATTTTTATACCAGCCAGTATAGAATACATGGTCAGATGAACTGCCACATTCAAACTGTCCTCCTCCTATCTACAAAGTGGCCTGCAGGAGGCAACTCCAGGCCAGATGCAGAGGCTCTGGGTAGCAGTGTACTGCAACAGAACAGATTTTATTATGGAGGGAGGAAAAGTGAGAGAGAGAGAGAGAGAGAGAGAGAGAGAGAGAGAGAGAGAGAGAGAGAGAGAGAGAGAGAGAGAGAGAGAGTACACATCTCAAGAGGGAGATGTGGGGCTGGAGCGATAGCCCAGCAGGTAGGGCGTTTGCCTTGCACGTGGTTGGCCAATGCCGGCCCAGGTTCGATCCCCTACATCCCATATGGTCTCCCGAGCACCGCCAGGAGTAATTCCTGAGTGCAGAGCCAGGAGAAACCCCTGAGCATTGCGGGTGTGACCCAAAAAATAAAAGGGGGAGATGTGGGTGACACGTGCTCGGGCACCACATGTGCTCAGCCACGTGGGCTCAGGCAGCACACGGGCTCCAGGCAGCATATGCATGGTCCTTTGGTCAGGACAGCTTTCATAGGTTTCTTCCCAAGCTGCTCCCCATATGGGGGCTTCAACCTAGGTTAAAGTCTGTTGCCGTTGCGCAAAGGGAGATTTTAGGAGTGGTCTTCTTTGAAAATCTTTTCTTGACCTCTGTTCCTGCTGGATCTTCTGTCCTGGGATGTAGCCGGATTAAGGGCTGGGCAGAGAAAGGTTGATCCAGCTCCCTCAGGGCTTGTTGTTGGTTAATGGGTCTCATCAAGTCTTGGCATCAAGTCTTGGTTCCTGGTTCTAAAAAGGTGACTCTGATGGGGGCCGGAGTGATAGCCCAGCGGGTAGGGCATTTGCCTTGCACGCCGGCCCATGCCAGCCCAGGTTCGATCCCGGCATCCCATATGGTCCCGAGCACTGCCAGGAGTAATTCCTGAGTGCAGAGCCAGGAGAAACCCCTGAGCATCGCAGGCTGTGACCCAAAAGAAAAAAAAAGGTGACTCTGGACAGCCTTAGGGCAAGAATTCATTATCTTGTGCTTCCCCCACACACACACACAACACACATCAACAGCAGGTACCTGTGTACATTTTATGGGATGCTCAGGTTTATTTTTCTTTCTTTTTTTGTTTTTGTTTTTGGCGATCTCAGGGGTTACTCCTGGCTCTTCACTCAGGAATTACTCCTGGTGGTGCCAGGGGACCATATGGGATGCTGGGGATCGAATCTGGGTAGGCCACATGCAAGGCAAACACCCTCCCCTGCTGGACTATCGCTCCGGCCCCAGGTTTATTTTCTTTATGTCTCTACTATGTTTAACATTGAGTGAATTTAGATCTTTATTCTAAATTTTCTATTTTCTCAAATGGTGCACGGTGCATTCATATGTGTGGTGTGCTGCTATCCCCCGCTGAATAGAATAGCCTACTCCTGTTTCCTAGAAAAATAAAAGTGTGATCCGCCCCCATTTCCAAAATGGCAGGCGGCAGCATCTACAAATCTCTGACTGCTGTTGAAAGAATGAAAGTGTGCCCCTCTGACGAGTGCAGTCAAGCCTCAGCTGAGAGCGTCAGAGTTGGATGCCAGTCCTGATCCCTGGCTGCCCTGTGACTAAGAGCGATGCCTGCATCCTGGCACGTGGCGCCCTCGGTCCTCAGTGTAGAGGAAGAGTTTGGAGTGAGGCGGCTCTCAGGCATGTCTGTCAAGGCATGTGGGAGCAGGGACAGGATGTGAGACATGAAAGAGGGATGTATGATGTCCGAGCTCTCTGTTGAGAGAAGGCTCTGTCTGCTTGTGTCAGATGCTTCTTCCTCAGAGGAGTGTTGCTGCATGGCCTCACTGGCTCTCTTAGTGGATCACCAACAATATGAATCAGGACAGCTGGAAGTGTCCACTATGGACCCACACGAAGGTGTTGGCACGGCACATGGGATTCTCTGGTGGCAACTCTCTGTAGTGGCCTGTTGGCGAAATTTAAGTCTCTGAGCCCTGTTACTTCAAGGGTAACTTGCATTTGAAGAATCTGAGAAGTTTAACGAATGGCCTCACCCTCCCCACACCAGGAAGGGAAGGAACCAGAGATCATGCAGACAGCAGTACTGGAAACGTTAATGATTTAAAGACAGCTGATTTGTTCTGGGTAGCTGTGGATAGAAAACCATCATAAAAGATGACCTCATGGCTTGTCTCCAAGGCCGTGTTCTCTCTTGAATACGGATCTCACTGGCTTGTGTCTGTTTCTTTGCTTGCTCTCTCCACTTTGGAAGAAAACCTGTGTTCTCTCTTGGATGTGAACTTCCTTTCTCTCCTCACACCTTTCTAAGTAAGTTCTGTTCAGTGAAAGTGGTCTTCTCTCTCTCTCTCTCCACACACATGCACATACACACAGAGATACATTTGCACCATAACCCATCATTTTAGCAAAATGAGGTGGTCAAGCACTTGCTATATGACAGTGAAGGAAATCTGTCCCTCTGAAGTGGCTGAGAACAGCTGATTGCGCTTTATCCCAAGGATTCTCTAACTAAGCCCTCCTGAACAGGAGGAGGTTGTCCAGGATGGCATCACACAGAGACTCACAGTCTGAGACTGTACCTGATCGCTAGCGTTGCTGTTCTGACTCTCTGCATTCCTCTTCTGAGTCATCTAATGGCTGTGAAACCGCCCTCCCTCGTCATCATACGTAAAATGATCGAAAATGATGAATTCTTAACTGCGTTCAGTGAAAGCCAAAAAGGTGTACCGTAGTGCCTCAAGGGCTCCTTGGCTGATAACGCAAATCTCTTGGGCCTGACAGTGATGATTTATTTCACTCTGGCGTCTTCCTTTTTGCCTCGGCCACCATCCTTCCATCTTCTTATCAAAGACTTAATCATAATAGTGGATAATGGATGAGTGATGATGAACCAACTCCTTGAACGATGAAACAACAAAATATTTCAGGACATAGAAAACAATGAGATGTTCAGAGCCCATCATATATTTCAGATTTAGAAAATGAATCCAGCGAATCCATATAGACCGTGAGTCAAATAAATTTGGTTCTCGCGCACCCCAACCCCATCCCACCACCCACAGTCTACTCTGTACCTTGAAAGATTATTAAAAGTTCACACAAGTCAGGGAATATCTCGACCCGTAAGTGTAGTTTGACAGTTCCAAGAGGAAACCACCAAGGAAACTGGACTGTGGGTGCGCCGGAAGGGTCCCCTTAGGGGCAGGAGCGGGACAGCTTGGTCCTGACCTCCCTGGTGGTAAAAGGGGTCTTGAGAGTCTTTAACACAGAGTAGAAATGCATCGGGAGGGGGAGACATGGCACGGACACTTCTTCAGGGGTCTTCCAAGGGGCCAGTCCAAGGCTGGTGAAGGTCAAGTTGGAGAAGACAGCGTAGGGTTTAAGGGCTACGAGGAGCCTCCATAAGTGGTTTCACCTGCCTCCCTTTCGAGCATAGCTCATACGCTGTGCATACCCTGTGTACAGACAGCCTGCTGCTCCAGCGACCTCAGAGCATTCTATACCTCTAAAATGATCAAACAGTCCCACTTGTTTCCGACTGATGCAGACTCAGACTCTTAGCCTGAACTTGCAAACGTAAGATTGAACCCCAGCGCCCCCTGGCGGACTGTCAGGGCCCAGTTAAGCCTGTTCCTAGGACTCCATCATTCACCTGGGATCCAAACTCCTTTCTAAAAATGATTCTGGTTTCGTCCCAGATTCGCAACTCACCTGGACAGAAGCCTCTGGTAAGGCTCTTTTTTCCCTTTACTTCTCTCCCGGGGGGTTACTCCTGACATGTTGTCCTGCTGTGGCCACTCTGGGCTAGTGGAGGCTGGATGTAAGCTTTAGAATACAGGGCTGCGCAGGGTGCTGCCGGGGCCTGTGATTCGAGGTGTGCTCCACACACACGCTTGGCCCAATCAGCCGTCAGTGCTCTTTGGAGTTCTTGGCTAGGGATTGTCTTCAGTTGGTGTCAGGAGAGAGGTGAATAGAAGTCCCTCTCCTCAAGCTACCTTGAAGATTGCAAACAGGTCAAATACTTTCTTGGTGCCCTGCAAGGAATTACTCCCAAGCATCATTTGAGCTGCTATACAACGCATTAAAATGAAAGCCCTGCACCTAGAAAGTGCTCCATTAATGAGCACATGGAAGTGCTAGTCTCAGGAAGTCTCCCCTGCCACACCGCGGTGGGGCAGCAAACGGGCACGGTAGGATCCTGGCTGAAGAAGGGCTCACGCAGGAAGACGGGCAGAGCAAAGAGCAAAGGCGAGAGCAGGTGTCCCGCTCCTGGCCACAGTGCTCGGCTGGCTTCTTTTATTTAATTAACTATTGGCTTGTTGGGTCTCACCCGCAATGCTCAGGGGTTACTCCTGGCTCTGCACTCAGGAATTGCTGCTCAGGGAGCCAGATGGGATGCCGGGGGACTGAGCCCTGCTTGCCTGCATGCAAGGCAAACACCCTCCCTCTATGCTGTCGCTCTGGCCCTCGTTTAGCTTGACTCCTCCCATTCCCTGCAGTGAGACAGCCCACCCTGGGCACTCAGTCTGGTTGTGGGGTCCTCTCTGTGCTAGCACAGGATGGCAGACCCTGTCTCGGAGCCCAGACTCTACAAAGGCTGATCCCAACTTTCAGAGTCCAGGAATGACCTGGCAGGGATTTGAGGGACGTCTTTTTTGGGGTAGGGTCTTCCAGCAAGGGACAGGCTGGTCAGAAGATTGAACAAGTTTCTGCAGAGTGCCACTGATTGCCTGGGGTGAGGGAGGCTGGCCAGGCCCAGAGCGCCCCAGGAATGAGACCACTCGACCCTTCTCCTTACCTCAACCAAAAGTGTCGCAGCCCCTTCCAGACCCAGACAAGCTCCTACTCACTCCCCGCTCACCAATCTCTCCTCAGGCCAGACACCATCGAAAGCTGCTAAGTCTGGCTCCTGCTGGGGGTAGCTGGCCTGTTCCTCGGGAATGCGCCATTGACAATCCTTCCCCAGTCTTTCTGCAGAGCGAGGCTTAGCTGTCAGGCCAGCACGTGTCTGGTGCTTCTGACCTGGGGCCCTTTTCTCAGGAGGAAAGGAGGGAACAAGCTCTTCGAGCCCCTCCCTGCAGGCTCACAAGTCCAGGTCACTGCTGGGCAAATGCTAATTTGGATCCAGAGCGTGGTGGGGACACTGAGGCAGGCGGAGTGGGACGGGACTTGGCGCTCACTGTGCTTTAGAAGGATAAAGCCTGGGGCCAGCTCAGGGCACAGCAGTAGCTGTCCGTGCTGTGAATGCTGGTCAGTCAACAGAGGTGGACAGTTCAGAGAAAGTGGGCAGGAGGAAGGCTCCTGGAACAGAGGGAGGAAGATGGAGCTTAGCAGTGACCAAGCCTGGGGTTAGCTGGCCCTGGGTGTGAGGAGGAATCTGACGTGGCCCCCACACTCTCAGGTCAGTGGTGCAGAATATGGGGGTAGGGGTGGGGTGAGAGAGCGGATGGGGGGGGGGAAGCGGATGGTGGGGGAGAGAGCGGATGGTGGGGGAGAGGGATGGTGGGGGAGAGAGTGGATGGTGGGGAGAGAATGGATGGTGGGGAGGAGAGCAGATGGTGGAGGGAGAGGGATGGTGGGGGGGAGAGCGGATGGTGGGGAGAGAGCGGATGGTGGGGGGAGAGCCGGATGGTGGGGGAGAGAGAGCGGATGGTGGGGAGAGAGCGGATGGTGGGGTGAGAGAGCGGATGGTGGGGAGAGAGAGGCGGATGGTGGGGAGAGAGCAGATGGTGGGAGGAGAGCGGATGGTGGGGGGAGAGCCGGATGGTGGGGGGGAGAGCGGATGGTGGGGGGAGAGCGGATGGTGGGGGGGAGAGTGGATGGTGGGGAGAGAGCGGATGGTGGGGAGAGAGCGGATGGTGGGGAGAGAGCGGATGGTGGGGGAGAGCGGATGGTGGGGGAGAGAGTGGATGGTGGGGGGGAGAGCGGATGGTGGGGAGAGAGAGTGGATGGTGGGGAGAGAGCGGATGGTGAGGTGGAGGAGAGCGGATGGTGGGGGAGAGCGGATGGTGGGGGAGAGAGTGGATGGTGGGGGAGAGCGGATGGTGGGGGAGAGAGTGGATGGTGGGGAGAGAGCGGATGGTGGGGAGAGAGAGCGGATGGTGGGGGAGAGAGCGGATGGTGGGGGAGAGAGCGGATGGTGGGGGAGAGAGCGGATGGTGGGGAGAGAGGCGGATGGTGGGGGAGAGGAGGGATGGTGGGGAGAGGCGGATGGTGGGGAGAGAGCGGATGGTGGGGGAGAGCGGATGTGGTGGGGGAGAGGCGGATGGTGGGGTGGGGGAGAGCGGATGGTGGGGGGGAGCGGATGGTGGGGAGGAGAGCGGATGGTGGTGGGGGGGAGGCGGATGGTGGGGGAGAGCCGGATGGTGGGGGGAGAGCGGATGGTGGGGGAGAGCGGATGGTGGGGGGAGAGAGCAGATGGTGGGGGGAGAGGGATGGTTGGGGGGACAGTGGATGGTGGGGAGAGGAGCATGGTGGGGGGGAGAGAGGATGGTGGGGGGAGAGCGGATGGTGGGGGACAGCGGATGGTGGGCCCAGACGGGTCACCAGGAGACTCTGAGACATCATGCAGAGGGTCGGCTGGGCTGGGAGGTGGCCGGGGTGGACCCTCAAGCCACAGGGAGGCCTTCGGGGAGAATCCAGAGTCAGAAGTGGACAGCCTCATCCGAGGAGGGACGCCGGTCAGGAGGGCCAGGGCAGGCCGCAGGAGCCCCAGGAGAGGGGTGGCGGACGGGGCGGTGGCGCAGCTGTGCCCCTGTGTCTGCAGGTCTGGCGCTGAGGCTGGTGAACGAGGGGGCCGCGGTGTCAGGGGCAGCGTGGAGGTCCTGTACCCCGCTTCTGGGGCTCCGTGTGCGAGGACCGCTGGGGCCTGGAGGGCGCCCCGTGGTGTGCCCGGCAGCTGGGCTGCGGCGCCGTGTCGCCGCCCGGAGGCGGCGCTTTGGCCAGGGCTCGGGAACATTCTCTTGGGCTACGCCGACTGCTGGGGATGGGAGTCCCGGCTGTCCAGCTGCCCCCACGGCGGGTGGTACAACCACGACTGTGGCCACAGGGAGGACGCCGGCGTCGTGTGCTCAGGTAGTGCAGGCGCGGGCTGGCCGCGGGCTCCGGCGCCAGGGGGGCGCGAGTGCATGACGCATGCGCAGAGGAAGGGGGCTGGGCACGAGCTCACTCGCATGCGCTGCTGCACGCTTGGCCGTGGCCTGGCTCCGCACGTGGGCGGGCACGGAAGCGGGCACTGGGGCCTGGGCAGCTCACGGGGGCTCAGCGAGGGCCAATGGCTGCTGGCTGGGCGCCTCGGCGGAAGGTGGGGTGGGGACGGGTCGCAGCCTCACACCCTCCCGCGCCCCCAGTGCCCCGACACCTTCCCCCAGGGCCTCCCCTTGTCGACACCGGGGCTGGGTTTGCAGCCAGGTCAAAGTCAGCAGTAAACTCGCTCTTCTCCCCTTCGGAGATTGGGCCTCCAGCACAAGCTGTCCCCCGAGCCCCCACTACAAAACAAACACAAATGGGGCGGTGCAGTGGGGAGGGCGCTTGCCTCGCACCCAGCTGACCGGGTTTGACCCGCATCCTACATGGTCCCCAGAGCCAGGTGTGGCGTCCAAACAAAAAACAACCAAAACGATTATCTCCCACCTCAGAGACAAATCTAGGCTCCACTGGTGGGTCCCGATGTGTCACAGCTCCCTAAGGGGCTACGCCCACCTATGGGCACCCCACTCTGCCCCCAAAGGGTATCTTCCAGTTGCATGGTCCATCTTCAGGGCAGCTTGGGGCTGCGGCTGGTTAGTGTCCAGGGTCCAAGCACAGGGGGTGGCACAGAAACGGTCCCCCCAGTCCCTAAGCGAGCCTTGGGACGAGGGAAACACGGTCCCCGGTCCCTAAGCCGAGCCTTGCCCCGAGAACTGGCGCTTGGCTGCAGGTTTGTGCCCCTGTTTCCTTTGGGGAGCACCTTGGGTGGGACTGGTTTGGAGTTGGCAGATGTTACCTGAGGGTTTATTTGAGGGTTTATTTGAGGCTTTGCAAGAGGCCAGTGGCACTGAAAGTCCACTCCGGTGAGCGAGGCTAGGCTGCTACACTCCCGGGGACTTGGCGGGAAGGAGGCAACAGAGGGCAGAAGAAAAGGATGTTGGCGGGAGGGACTGCACGGTCCAGCAAAAGGGCAGGCCACACCTTGAGTCACACATAAGGCCCAAGCAGGCCCTTTGGGGGAGCTGAGCCAGAGGAAGGAAGGGCCAGCCACGCCTGGTGGAGTGTGACCCTCTCTTTTTCTTCACTCTTCCAGAGGCATCATCCGTCCCAATCAATGCGTCAGGATTAGAAGGTAACGTTCTGTATACGCCAACCCCGCTGTCCCACAGCTCTGCTCTGATGCAGGGGAGGTGTGGACGGTATAAGAGGCTCTGGGTGTGTGTGTGAGGGGCGGGGGAGCTTGGAAGAAGACCTGAATGGGTGCCCTTCCCTGGAGCGCCTTTGAGCTTAGGAGGGAGTGAAGTCTGAACTCTAAAATCCCGTGTTCAATCCTGCCTGGAGGTGTGGG
Source organism: Cryptotis parvus (assembly GCA_021461705.1). Lineage (NCBI taxonomy): Eukaryota > Metazoa > Chordata > Mammalia > Eulipotyphla > Soricidae > Cryptotis > Cryptotis parvus. The sequence continues at coordinate 10,157 of JAJIBD010002604.1, forward strand.
GTCTGGGACCCACGTTCAGGGCCCACTCCTGGGCCACCACGCCCGGTGTTAGTTCCAGACCAGCTGCGGGTTCATAGCAGCAGGGCCCAGCCCGGGGAGCCACCCCACCTGGCTCTCCCCTAACGTAGACCTTGGTCCCTCACTGCGAGCTCCTGAGGGCTGGGCAGCCTCGGGAACAATTAAAGAGCTGAAAGTTTTGGGTGTGGAAGAGGCCATTGCCAGTAAGAAGCTGGGCAGTAAAGATCTGGACAGGGAAAGAGACCATTGTCCAGGAGGAACCTTGGTGCCCAGCTCAAGAGGGAAGGACACGCTCTCAGTCCCACAGTGGCCCCGTGGGCCTGAATTCGAGTCGGGGCAGCCAAGGGGTGCGTGAGAGACCTGGGCGTGGAGGACGGAGGCCCTGGGCCGCACAGACTAGAGAAGGCGCAGGCCTGGGCGTGGGCAGCTGGACCCCAGCTGGACCCCAGAGCCTCGCAGGCCTATGCTCATGGCAGCGGCCACAGCAGTGGAGGTGGAGGGTGTCGGGAGCCCCCCAGACCTCCTTTCTGGGGTTACGCCTCACTTCCTTTGTGCTGCATCCAGAGAAATAACTATGGGTCATTATTGGGGTCTTACGGGTTTCACATTTGTTGGGGCACTGGGGGCCTTGTGTAGCCTCAAGAGAGGGGGCAAGTGTGTCCAGCGTGTGTCCAGCTCTTCCCTCGGTGAGGAGGCGCAGGTGGGCGTGACCCGAGGACGGCTTCTGTTGCATCAGCATCCTCGAGCCTGGCTAGGGCTGAGACAGGCGGGTGGGGGGGCTTCTGGACTCGCCCCTCTTTGTCATGGGGTCCTCTCACCCCATCTCTGACCGTGGCCCATTTCCCAAGGCCAGACTGAGAGCCCGAGTCTCATGGACTTGTGGGAATCTCATGATGCTCCCTGGGGTGCGCCTAGGAAACCAGGGGAATAACAGACATTGACTGAGAATGTCCCCAGCCTGCCCTGTTGGTGGAGACACCCCGAGCTCCATCTCTGAGCTCTCCCGAGAACCCCCCTCAGCCTCAAGGGGCCAGCCCCACGTGCTGACAGACACCCCCTTCCTCTTTACTGCAGGTAGCACAGCCGCCCCAACACCAGGTGAGGTCTCGGCATCGCCCCCAACCCTCACCAGGATAGCTGCTCCTGAGAGGAGGCCCGCGAGGACCCAGACCTGGGGGCCGCAGCAGGACCCGGGACCCTCAGCCCCGCCCCCAGCACCTGCAGGTGTCTAAGAACGAGGCCTCAATGCTGCAGGAGCCCAGAGTGACCTGACTGTCCCCGACTCCACCCGCTGCTGAGATGGAGTCCGGGGCCCCTCGGGCCTGTCCTGGGGAGAACTCGGGGCCTAGAGCTGGGTCAGGGAGAGCAGGGGGCGAACCCGCAGCCCAGTGGTGGTGGCCGGTTCCCAGGAGACCCCTAACAGTGTCCCTTTCTCCTCCGATTGGTGGCATGCACCACCTCCACTCATTCTGGGTAAGCGTCCTGCTGCCTGCCGGACCCTTGGGGCTCGCAGTCAGAGGACCAGACTGTCCTGCAGTGGACACAGTGCCCTGCATGGTTCATGTCCCTCTGCAGAGGATGAGACTACACCGCTGGTCCCTGGGCTCCCTTGTTCAGACCCTACATGCACACCTCACCCTGCACACCGGCCTCACCCCTGCACACCGCCTCCCCACTGCACCACCACCCTCACCCCTGCACACTCACAAAGCCCCTGCACACTCACTCACCTCTGCAAAATAGCCTCAGCCCAGAACAAGCAGCTCTACCCTTGCGCACAGCCTAGCAGAGCACACCTCAACTCGCCAGAACACCTGCCTCACCCTGAGGCCAGCCTCAGCCCTGCACGCTCAGCTCCCCTGCACGGCAGCCTCTGCTCTTTAAAAGCAACTTCATTCGGGTGCACGCCAGACCCACCCCTGCATCCAACCCCTGTCCATCCCTGAACACCCAACTCACCTCTGCACACCCCAACTCACCCCTAAACACCTCAGCTCACCCCTGCACACCCCCAACTCACCCCTGCACACCCAACTCACCCCTGCATACCCCAACTCACCCCTGCACCCCCCAGTCCACTCTGCTCACCCCCAACCACCAAGGCACACACTGTATATCACACACACTATGGCCTACCACAACTACCCAGCCTTACCTCTGCACAACAAGTTGTAACCCTACAACCCACCCCTGTATAAACCCCACCCCTGTACACACAATGGATTTAATCACAGAAGGTCACGTGCCCTGACTTGGGAGGCATCAAATAGTTTCCCAGAAAGGAAACATGCCAGAGCCTGGGGTGAGTCACAGGGGAGCCCCAAGGGCTGTCACACACCAGCAGACATTGGGGACCATGTACAGACCAGCCTACATCAGGGCCGTGTGCACAGACCAGCCTACAGCAGTGTCCAGGCAAAAAGAGGGTGAGCCAGTGACACGTGGGTTTCACAGCCCCGACTCCCCCAACTTCCTGTCCTGCGCATCATCCCAACATTCTTTACAGGTGTTCCAGAGACTACAGACGATCGATCTAAACAAGGTAATTCCTCCCTACCAGGGACACGTACCTGTGACCGCAGGGTTTGTAGTGCTGGACGGCTCAGCGGGTCCCCTCACCCCTCATCCTCCTCCTGCTATTTGTAGGGAAAAGCAGGGGTGTACCAGCTCCGGTGACCGCCATGGTGGTAGCGCTCAGAGGAACTGGAGGTGTCAGTTTCCCCCATGGGTGCACTGGCCCTCTACTAGGGGTCTGTGGAAGGGCTGGCCTCAAGCTCCTTCCAATGTGGCGCCGAGGCCCGGCCATGTCCTTTATTTTATTTATTTTCTTTTTGGGTCACGCCCGGCAATGCTTAGGAGTTATCCTGGCTCTGCACTCAGGATTTACTCCTGGCAGTGCTCGGAGGACCATATGGGATGCCAGGGATCGAATCCAGGTCAGACGCATGCAAGGCAAATGCCCTACCCACTGTGCTATTGCTCGGACCCCGGGCATGTCCTTTAAGGAACAGGAGTCTCTGGTCCCAGGCAGGGACATGGACATTCCCAGGAATCCTGAGCGCAGGTTCCCGTCTGTCCAGGCACTGACTCAGGGCTGGCACTGCGGCTGGTGAACGGAGGTCACCGCTGCCAGGGCCGGGTGGAGGTCCTGTACCAAGGCTCCTGGGGCACCGTGTGTGGACGACAACTGGGACACCAACGACGCCAACGTGGTGTGTCGGCAGCTGGGCTGCGGCTGGGCCCTGTCGGCCCCTGGTAATGGGCGCCGGTGTGGGCTCGGGCCCCATCCTGCTGGACGAGGTGCGCTGCTCTGGGCACGAGGCCTTCCTGTGGTCCTGCCCAAACAACGGCTGGTACTCACACAACTGTAAACCACGGGGGAGGGCGCCGGCGTCATCTGCTCAGGTGGGCCTGCGGCTGTAACGGGGGTTTCTCTTGGGCTCGACCGTATGTCCTGGGCCCTCAAGCCCCCTTCATGACCTGAGGCTGTTTCAGAGGGCATCATCAAGAGCCTGATCCCCAGGATTTAAGGGGACTCAGAATAATCCTCCTGGTCCCGAGATCTAAAGGCTGACACACATTAATCCTGAGAGATTCTCAAGGCTCTCCACACCCCAGTTTTATTAGGATCCCCCAAGTCCAGTTCATCTCTTCTCTCCCCATCAACTCCAGACTCCCGTCGGTCCCTGGGTGTTGGGGCAGGACTGAGATTCCCCTCTGGGGCTGCTCCCTGTCTCCGGCCCCCACTGAGAAGAACCCTCCCTTTCCTTTCTCCCTGCAGGTGCCCCTGACAGCACCCACCCTCCCAGGTGAGTCTCTGCACCGCTCGCCACCGAACTGGGCACTGGACCGGTTAGTTGCTCCAGGGACCCAGACCTGGGGTCACAGATGAGGTGATGAAGGGCCCCTAGTCTCAGCCTGTGTTGGGGAGCTCCGGGCCAGACCTGAAGGTCAGGGAGGGCAGGGACAGTATGCAGCCTGATGACCGTAGACAGTCCAGGAGTCCCTAACAGTGTCCCCTTGTCCACAGATTGGTGGCTTCCGTCAACTTCATCCACTATGGGTAAGTATCCTGCTGTGGCCTCACCCTCGGGCCCGTGTCCTCTCCCCACACAGCTGTCCTGCACTGGCCAAGGACACACCTGCTGTCCTGCATGGTCATGTGCTCTGCAGGGGTGGAGCCCACACACTGCGCCCCACACTCCCCGCCTCCGCCCCTGCACCCCCCAGCTCACTCCTGACACCCAGCCTTACCCATGTACATCAGCTTCACCAGAGACCGCCTCAGCCCTGCATTCCAGCTTCACCCCTGCACGCTGACCTCACACCCCACTGTACAGTGGTACCGTCCGCAGCCTTGCACACCAGCCGCGCCCAACGTCAGCCTGACAAGCCACACCTCTCCCTGCCCGGCAGCAACCCTCATCCCATATGCAGCCTCTCCTCTGCACACCCAACTTCACCCCTCTGCACCTCAACTCACCCCTGAGTAACCCAGCCCTGCCCGCACAACTAGCTTACCCTAATGTACACCATATAACCCCACTGTATCGTTCCAATTTTAGTATATGTGCTGCGGAGCGAGCACCATATAACCCCTCCAGCAGGGCAAATTCTAGAAGGCCTGAATTGGAACACCTGGCGCTGCACAGGCCTCAAGTGCTCCTGGCGAAGCCCTGGTGGGCCCACAGAAGTGCTAGTGTGGCCCCTACAAAGATCTGAAAGACGGGGACCAGCACAGTGGGGAGGGTGTTTGCCTCGCATGTGGCCACGCCGGGTTCTATCCCCACCATCCTATAGGTCCCCGAGCACTGCCAGGAGTGGTCCTGAGTGCAGAACCAGGAGTCACCCCTAGCATCTCCAGGTGCAGCTAAAAACAAAAACAGAAGTTGGTTCCAGAGGTATTTTTTTTCCTCCTTGGGATAACTACAAGAGTATGCTACCCGCATGGCAGAGCCTGGCAAGCTACCCGTGTCGTATTTGATATGCCAGATACCAGTAACAATTATAGACCTCATTCCCATGACCTGATGGAATGGTTTGAGGCTCTCTATGTTCCTGGAGCAAGCAGCTGCCCTTGGGCTCTACTAGCATGAGACAGGACATATGGAGATGTTACTGGTGCCCGTTCGAGCAATTCGATGATGAACGGGAAGACAGTGATACAGTGATACAGTGATAACCCCACACGTTCAGCCTAGGTTCACCACAAACACCCACCCTCACCCCTGCACGACAGTGCCCTAAGACACATCCCTGTGTAAGTCCCACCCCTGTACACGCATTGGACTTTATCATTTGCCTAAATACAAATGACCACAGTGGGGAAACATCAGAGCTTTCACAGGGAGGGAGCGTTCAAGAAGCCAGCGTGAGACACAGGTGAGCCCCACAGGCGGTTTACACCGACTGACAGCAGGGGCCGTGGCACAGACTGGCCGGCTACAGTCTCTAAAATAAACAGAGTGAGCCGCAGATGTCAAGTGGGTGCACGGCCCACATTCTCCCACACTTCCTGTCCCACACTCATCGCCACGTCCTTTGCAGGCGTTGAAGAGAAGACGACGGATGTTTCCAACCCCGCCAGGTAACTTCTCCCTGCAGGGACAGACAGATTGCGGCCACACGGGTTGAGGTGATGGAGGCCCAGGTGGGCCCTCACCCCATCCTCCTGCTCTCTCTAGGGCAGAGTAAGGGCCGACCAGCCCCTGGTAGCCAATAGAAATAGATCTGAGGTAGCTGGGGGGTGTCAGTTGCCCCAAGGGGACCAACGTGCCTCATCTGGGGGTCACGGAGAAGGGCCGACTCACGCCTCTCCCTCGTGTGGCCCCGGCTGTGTCCTTGAAGGAACAGGGAATCTCTGGTCCCAGGCAGGGACATGGCATTCCCAGGAATCCTGAGCGCAGGTTCCCGTCTGTCCAGGCACCGACTCAGGGCAGGCACTGCGGCTGGTGAATGGAGGCCACCGCTGCCGGGGCCGCGTGGAGGTCCCTGTACCAAGGCTCCTGGGGCACCGTGTGTGACGACAACTGGGACACCAACGGCGCCAGCGTGGTGTGTCGGCAGCTGGGCTGCGGCTATGCCCTGTCGGCCCCGCGAACGGGTACTTCGGCCAGGGCTGGGGCCCCATCCTGCTGGACGATGTGCACTGCTCTGGGCACGAGGCCTTCCTGTGGTCCTGCCCACACGGCGGCTGGTACTCCCACAACTGTAACCACGGGAGGGCGCCGGCGTCATCTGCTCAGGTGGGCCTGGGGCTGAATCAGGGGGTTTGCGCCTGGCCCGGCCCAATGTCCTGACCCCTCCGCCCTTCTCTACCTGGGGATGTTTCCACAGGGCACCCTCAAGGGCACCAGGCCCACAGTATTTGATGAGGCTCAGGATAGCTCTCCTGTTCCCCTGAATATAAAGGCTGACGGACTTTAAGACTGAGAGCCTCGCGTCTGCCCGACTCCAGCTCATCTTCTCTCCTTGCCACTCCCAGACTCCCCGTCGGTCCCTAGGTGTTGGGGCAGGACCGAGATTCCTCTGGGGCTGATCCACCCCCTGACCCCCTGAGAGGAATCCCTTTCTCTCTCCCTGCAGGTGCCCCTGACAGTACGACCCTCCCAGGTGAGTCTTGGCACTGCCCACCCCCTCCTGGGCAGGGGCAGGAGCAGCTTCTCCTGGGACCCAACCTGTGGGGTCTCAGCAGGACCCTGGGGCCAGCAGCTTCCGGCCCACCTCCCGCAGCACCTGCAGGTGTCTGGAACGAGGCCCCCGACGGTGCGAGGGCCCGAGTGACCCGATGTCTGAGCATCTGCCCACCCTGAGGTGCTGTGGGCACCAGGCCTCGAGGCCTGTCCTGGGAGCTCCGGGCCCAGACCTTGGAGGCTGGGACGAACTTGCAGACTGACGACCGTAGACAGTCCAGTAGTCCCTAACAGTGTCCCCTTGTCCGCAGATTGGTGGCGTCCGTCAACTCCAGCTACTACGGGTAAGTGTCCTGCTGCGGCCTCACCCTCGGGCCCCGTGTCCTCTCCCCACACAGCTGTCCTGCACTGGCCAAGGACACACCTGCTGTCCTGCATGGTCATGTGCTCTGCAGGGTGGAGCCCAGCCCACACACTGCGTCCACACTCCCGCTCTGCCCCAGCACACACACTTCATCCCTGCACCCCCAGCTCACTCCTGACACCCAGCCTTACCCATGCACATCAGCTTCACCAGAGATCGCCTCAGCCCAGCATTCCAGCTTCACCCCTGCACACTGACCTCACACCCCACTGTACAGTGGTACCGTCCGCAACCTTGCACACCAGCTGCGCCCCAACGTCAGCCTGACAAGCCACACCTCTCCCTGCCCCGGTAGCAACCCTCATCCCATATGCAGCCTCTCCTCTGCACACCCAACTTCACCCCTCTGCACCTCAACTCACCCCTGCATAACGCAGCCCTCAGCACACCACCAGTTTACCTGAGTATACAACGTAGACCCCCGCACCCCAACTTACCCATATATACACCATAAACCATCACACACCCCGCCTCAGTTCATCACAAGCACCTGGCCTCACCCCTGCACGACAGTACCCTAAGACACGTCCCTGCTTAAGTCCCACCCCTGTACACACATTGGACTTTATCATTTGCCTAAACACAAATGACCTGAGTGGGGAAACATCAGAGCTTTCGCAGGGGAGGGGAACGTTCAAGAGGCCACGTGAGACACAGGTGAGCCCCACAGACGGTTTACACCGACTGACAGCAGGGGCCGTGGCACAGACTGGCCGGCTGCAGTCTCTAAAATAAACAGAGTGAGCCGCAGATGTCATGTGGGTGCACGGCCCACATTCTCCCCGCACTTCCTGTCCCACACTCATCGCCACGTCCTTTGCAGGCGTTGAAGAGAAGACGACGGATGTTTCAACCCCGCCAGGTAACTCCTCCCTGCAGGGACAGACAGATTGCGGCCACGGGTTGAGGTGATGGAGGCCCAGGTGGGCCCTCACCCCATCCTCCTGCTCTCTCTAGGGCAGAGTAAGGGCTGACCAGCTCCTGGTAGCCAATAGAAATAGATCTGAGGTAGCTGGGGGTGTCAGTTGCCCCAAGGGGACCAACGTGCCTCATCTGGGGTCACGGAGAAGGGCCGATTCACGCTCCCTCGTGTGGCCCCGGCTGTGTCCTTTAAGGAACAGGGAATCTCTGGTCCCAGGCAGGGACATGGACATTCCCAGGAATCCTGAGCGCAGGTTCCCGTCTGTCCAGGCACCGACTCAGGGGCAGGCACTGCGGCTGGTGAATGGAGGCCACCGCTGCCGGGGCAGCGTGGAGGTCCTGTACCAAGGCTCCTGGGGCACCGTGTGTGACGACAGCTGGGACACCAACGACGCCAACGTGGTGTGTCGGCAGCTGGGCTGCGGCTATGCCCTGTCGGCCCCCCGGAACGGGTACCCGGCCAGGGCTGGGGCCCCATCCTGCTGGACGATGTGCGCTGCTCTGGGCACGAGGCCTTCCTGTGGTCCCTGCCCACGGCGGCTGGTACTCACACAACTGTAACCACGGGGAGGACGCCGGCGTCATCTGCTCAGGTGGGCCTGGGGCTGAATCAGGGGGTTTGCGCCTGGCCCGGCCCAATGCCCTGACCCCTCCGCCCTTCTCTACCTGGGGATGTTTCCACAGGGCACCCTCAAGGGCACCAGGCCCACAGTATTTGAGGGGGCTCAGGATAGCCTCTCCTGTTCCCCTGAATATAAAGGCTGACGGACTTTAAGACTGAGAGCCTCGCGTCTGCCCGACTCCAGCTCATCTTCTCTCCCTGCCACTCCCAGACTCCCCGTCATTCCCTAGGTGTTGGGGCAGGACCGAGATTCCTCTGGGGCTGATCCACCCCCTGACCCCCTGAGAGAATCCCCTTTCTCTCTCCCTGCAGGTGCCCCTGACAGTGCGACCCTCCCAGGTGAGTCTTGGCACTGCCCACCCCCTCCTGGGCAGGGGCAGGAGCAGCTTCTCCTGGGACCCAACCTGGGGGTCTCAGCAGGGGCCCTGGGGCCGGCAGCTTCCCGGCCCACCTCCCGCAGCACCTGCAGGCGTCTAGAACGAGGCCCCGACGGTGGGAGGGCCCGAGTGACCAAGTCTGAGCATCCGCCCACCCTGAGGTGCTGTGGGCACCCGGCCTTGAGGCCTGTCCTGGGAGCTCCGGGTGCTGTGGGCACCCGACCTCGAGGCCTGTCCTGGGAGCTCCGGGCCCAGACCTCAGTGTCTGGAGGCTGGGACGAACTTGCAGCCTGATGACCATAGACAGTCCAGGAGTCCCCTAACAGTGTCCCTTGTCCGCAGACTGGTGGCGTCCGTCAACTCCAGCCACTACGGGTAAAGTGTCCTGCTGCGGCCCTCACCCTCGGGCCCCGTGTCCTCTCCCCACACAGCTGTCCTGCACTGGCCAAGGACACACCTGCTGTCCTGCATGGTCATGTGCTCTGCAGGGGTGGAGCCCAGCCCACACACTGCATCCACACTCCCGCCTCCGCCCCAGCACACACACTTCACCCCTGCACCCCCAGCTCACTCCTGACACCCAGCCTTACCCAGGCACATCAGCTTCACCAGAGACCGCCTCAGCCCTGCATTCCAGCTTCACCCCTGCACGCTGACCTCACTTCCCACTGTACAGTGGTACCGTCCGCAGCCTTGCACACCAGCCGCGCCCCAACGTCAGCCTGACAAGCCACACCTCTCCCTGCCCTGGCAGCAACCCTCATCCCATATGCAGCCTCTCCTCTGCACACCCAACTTTACCCCTCTGCACCTCAACTCACCCCTGCATAACCCAGCCCTCAGCACACCACCAGTTTACCTGAGTATACACCGTAGACCCCCGTACCCCAACTTACCCATATATACACCATAAACCATCACACCCCCGCCTCAAGTTCATCACAAGCACCCGGCCTCACCCCTGCACACAGTGCCCTAAGACACGTCCCTGCGTAAGTCCCACCCTGTACTGCATTGGACTTTATCATTTGCCTAAACACAAATGACCTGAGTGGGGAAACATCAGAGCTTTCGCAGGGAGGGAACGTTCAAGAGGCCAGCGTGAGACACAGGTGAGCCCCACAGACGGTTTACACCGACTGACAGCAGGGGCCGTGGCACAGACTGGCCGGCTACAGTCTCTAAAATAAACAGAGTGAGCCGCAGATGTCAAGTGGGTGCACGGCCCACATTCTCCCCACACTTCCTGTCCCACACTCATCGCCACGTCCTTTGCAGGCGTTGAAGAGAAGACGACGGATGTTTCAACCCCGCCAGGTAACTCCTCCCTGCAGGGACAGACAGATTGCGGCCACACGGGTTGAGGTGATGGAGGCCCAGGTGGGCCCTCACCCCATCCTCCTGCTCTCTCTAGGGCAGAGTAAGGGCTGACCAGCCCCTGGTAGCCAATAGAAATAGATCTGAGGTAGCTGGGGGTGTCAGTTGCCCCAAGGGGGACCAACGTGCCTCATCTGGGGGCCGGAGAAGGGCCGACTCACGCTCCCTCTCGTGTGGCCCCGGCCGTGTCCTTGAAGGAACAGGAGTCTCTGGTCCCAGGCAGGGACATGGACATTCCCAGGAATCCTGAGCGCAGGTTCCCGTCTGTCCAGACACCCACTCAGAGCTGGCACTGCGGCTGGTGAACGGAGGCCACCGCTGCCGGGGCCGCGTGGAGGTCCTGTACCAAGGCTCCTGGGGCACCGTGTGTGACGACAGCTGGGACACCAACGGCGCCAACGTGGTGTGTCGGCAGCTGGGCTGCGGCTATGCCCTGTCGGCCCCGCGAACGGGTACTTCGGCCAGGGCTGGGGCCCCATCCTGCTGGACGATGTGCGCTGCTCTGGGCACGAGGCCTTCCTGTGGTCCTGCCCACGGCGGCTGGTACTCACACAACTGTAACCACGGGGAGGGCGCCGGCGTCATCTGCTCAGGTGGGCCTGGGGCTGAATCAGGGGGTTTGCGCCTGGCCCGGCCCAATGCCCTGACCCCTCCGCCCTTCTCTACCTGGGGATGTTTCCACAGGGCACCCTCAAGGGCACCAGGCCCACAGTATTTGAGGAGGCTCAGGATAGCTCTCCTGTTCCCCTGAATATAAAGGCTGACGGACTTTAAGACTGAGAGCCTCGCGTCTGCCCGACTCCAGCTCATCTTCTCTCCCTGCCACTCCCAGACTCCCGTCGTTCCCTAGGTGTTGGGGCAGGACCGAGATTCCTCTGGGGCTGATCCACCCCTGACCCCCTGAGAGGAATCCCTTTCTCTCTCCTGCAGGTGCCCCTGACAGTACGACCCTCCCAGGTGAGTCTTGGCACTGCCCACCCCTCCTGGGCAGGGGCAGGAGCAGCTTCTCCTGGGGACCCAGACCTGGGGGGTCTCAGCAGGGCCCTGGGGCCAGCAGCTTCCGGCCCACCTCCCGCAGCACCTGCAGGCGTCTAGAACAAGGCCCCGACGGTGCGAGGGCCCGAGTGACCCGATGTCAGAGCATCCGCCCACCCTGAGGTGCTGTGGGCACCAGGCCTCGAGGCCTGTCCTGGGAGCTCCAGGTCCAGACCTGAGTGTCTGGAGGCTGGGACAAATTTGCAGCCTGACGACCGTAGACAGTCCAGGAGTCCCCTAACAGTGTCCCCTTGTCCGCAGATTGGTGGCGTCCGTCAACTCCAGCCACTACGCGTAAGTGTCCTGCTGCGGCCTCACCCTCGGGCCCCGTGTCCTCTCCCCACACAGCTGTCCTGCACTGGCCAGTGACACACCTGCTGTCCTGCCCCATAGTCTCCCCTCTTCAGCGTGGAGCCCACAGCACTGCCCCGCCCTTCTCACTCCGCCCCTGCCTGCACCCCTCTGCCCTGCATTCCGGCTTCATCCCTACACACTGACTTTACACGCCGTCTCCATCGCACCGCCCCCTCCGTGCAGCGGCTACCAAAGCACTCCACTCCCTAGCCAGCAGACACGCCTCACCCCTGTATGCAGCCTCACCGCTGCACACCCACTCTCAGTCCTCTGCACCTGCCTCAGCCCTGCGACTCCCAGCCACTCCTGCACAGCCCGATATACCCGAGTGCACATTGTATACCTCCACGCACTTAGATCCAGCACAGGCACCGAGCCTCACCTCTGCTCAACAGGTTGTCACCCCTACACACACCCCTGCATAATGCTTCACCCCTGTACACACACATTGGACTTTGTGGTTCACGGAAGGACACATGCCTGAGTGGGAGACATGAAGGGTTTCCCAGGGAGGGACCGTGCAGAGCCAAGGGAGAAACACGGGTGAGTCCCACGGCTTGTCACCACCAGCTGACTGCAGGAGCTGTGTGGATAAACAACAGTCAGCACGGCCATGGACACAGACCAGTGAACAGCAGGGCCATGGGCACAGACCAGAGGACAGCAGGGTCATGGGCACAGACCAGCGGACAGCAGGGTCATGGGCACAGACCAGCAGACAGCAGGGTCATGGGCACAGACCAGTGGACAGCAGGGTCATGGGCACAGACCAGTGGACAGCAGGGTCATGGGCACAGACCAGTGGACAGCAGGGTCATGGGCACAGACCAGTGGATAGCAGGGTCATGGGCACAGACCAGTGGACAGCAGGGTCATGGGCACAGACCAGTGGACAGCTAGCAGAGAGCAGGGCCTTTGTCACCTAGTAGCAAACAGCAGGGACCAGGTGCACAGGTCAGCAGAGAGCAGGGACTGTGTGGACAGGCCAGCAGGCAGCAGGGGACGAGAGCAAAGACTGACCAATATCAGGTGCTTGTGCACAGACCAGCTGAGCATGGTTGGTGCTCACAGGGCCGTGTGCACGGAGCCACTGACACAGGGTCTCTGCACCAAAGTGTGAGCCCAGTAGACACGTGGGTCTCACAGCCCCAGACCCTCCCCCCCACCTCCTGTCCCACACTTATCCCGACGTCCTTTGCAGGTGTTCCAGAGACTACAAACATTCTAACTACGCCAGGTAACTCCTCCCAGCAGGGACAGACTCATTGTGGCCATAAGGGTTGAGGTGCTGACCGCTCAGCCTGACCGTCCCCCGCACACACACACACACATACATCCTCCTCCTGCTCTTTGTGGGCAGATCCACCGGCTCGCGGTGACCCGCATGCTGGGAGATCTCAGAGGCTGGACGCGTCCAGTAGCCCTGTGGGAAACCTGCCCTCCATGTGGGGGTCTGTGGGAAAGGCCGACTCACGCTCCAGCCCGTGTGGGCGCCGTGGCCCCGGCCGTGGCCTTGAAGGACAGGCAGGGCCATGGACATTCCCAGGAATCCTGAGCGCAGGTTCCCGTCTGTCCAGGCACTGACCCAGGGCAGGCACTGCTCTGAGCCTTCCCTAAGCCAGCTCTGTGCCCCGCCCCTGAGCAGCAGCAGGGAGCAGGGGTGTCCTGAACGCGTGTCCTGCTCTTTCAGGCTGGTGGTATCCGACATCTGCACCCATTACAGGTGAGTGTCGTGTTTCCTAACCCACCTCCTGCCAGGGACCCTCTCCCGGTCTGGCTGAGACTGAGTCTGGGCAGAATCCTCAGAGCTCCCGTCCCGCTGAGCGGGTCCCCATTTCAGGAATGGTGGCTATCTATCCACCACCAGCGGGACGCCTTGGCCTCACAGGTGGGCTGCCACGCAGCTACCCCATGTCACCTCTGAGAAATAGGTCCCCAGGCCCGCTTGTGTGAAACGAGTACAGGTATGGCATCAGGTAAAGCTGGATCCAGCACCCCCTGAGTGGCCTTTTATGATCCCTGACCTCCATCTTCTCGGGCCTGCACCCCCTCCTCTGGCTCTGCTCAAGGCAGCTGGGTGTGTCCCGCCCCACGCCCACCCCCTGCAGATGGGGGACAGACTGCATGGTCTGAGCCTCTCTCTGACGCACTGTGAGGGCTTTGCTCGGCTTGACCGCTGATGAGGTATTGCCCTGTGTGCTGGGGGGAGTAGCCAGCGGGTGCTGGGTCCACTTTTCCCTTTCCCTGCCATAAGAGGGGTGGTCAGTAGGTAATGACCCTCACGGGGGCTGTATGTCCTGTTCTGGGGGGGACCCTGTCCCTACATTGAGCAGGGCAGCAGCCCCAAGCTGTGAGGGCACTTGGTCTCCCAGTACAGCCTGCATTGCCCACTGCCCACTGCCCTTCACTGCCCACTGCTCTCTGCCCTGCGCTGCTCACTGCCCTGCACTGTCCACTGCTCACGTGCGCGGTCCTATGCTGCCCACTGCCCACTGCCCTACACTGCCCCTGCGTGCTGCCCTACACTGCCCACTGCCCTTCACTGCCCACTGCTCACTGCCCTGCACTGTCCACTGCTCACTGTGTGCTGCCCTGCACTGCCCACTGCCCTTCACTGCCCCCCACTGCCCTGCACTGTCCACTGCTCACTGTGTGCTGCCCTATGCTGCCCACTTCCCACTGCCCTGTACTGTCCACTGCACACTGTATGCTGCCCTATCTGCCCACTGCCCTGCCCACTGCTCACTGTGCGGTCCTATGCTGCCCACTGCCCACTGCCCTGCACTGCCCATTGTGTGCTTCCCTACTCTGCCCACTGCCCTGCACTGCCTACTGCTCGCTGCCATGTGCTGCCCACTGTCCTGCACTTCTCACTGCCCACTGCCCTGCACTGCCCACTGCGCCTGCCCTGTGCTCCGTGCTCTGGAGTTTCCACATGGGAACTTCAGGGTTTTCTTAGCCTGACCCTCGTCGTGGGACCGTGTAGTCCCAGCAGAGCCTCGTCGCGCCCAAAGCTACACCCGCACCGGGGTGTAACTGAATCCCAACAGCATCTCGGCTTTCTCCCAGCCTCGCCTGGCACACACGGGACATTGAACCTGTCCAGTCCTGGATTCTGCTTGTCCCACAATTGTCCAAAGATCCAGAGTCTCTATTTCTAGCATTTCTGTCTCTCCGTGGTCACGCCACCCTATGCGTGCTCACTGCCCATCTGTTCCCTTGGGAGTTCACAACTGCATTGTGTTGTGATGTGGTGTTGGGGGTACACTGGACACCCCGACAAAAATCCAGGAGCAGAACAGGAATCTTGGTGGGGCCTCCGCTTGTCGGGTAGCGTTGGGTGCCCCAACAAAATCTGCCAGCAGGGTCAGGGGACCCCCTTCTGCCCCAGGGGATCGGCGGCGGATGGAAAAAGACACCAAGAGTCCAGCAGAGCTTCCAAAGGCCTTACTCACACTTGTTCTGGCATGCAGTCCGCAATAGGGAAAACACCAGACTTTAGGTTCCAGGCTGGGCCCCTGCCACGTGTAGGTTTAGAATCCTAGGCCAAAATGGCTGCCACCTGTGCGTGCTAAGGTCCAACAGGAAGAGAACGGAGCAGAGGGAGAAGGCGAAAAGGCAAAAGGGCAAAAAGCGTGGAAGAAAGCAGCCTCCAGCTTTTATAACTTCATCTCAGACGGCCCACAACAACAGAAAGCAGTGAGGGGTCAATCCTCATCGGGTAACTTCTCCCAGGACCTCACCTCGTCCATTGAAATGTTAACGCTGCCCAGGTCCTTGGAAGATGGGGAGGGCATCTGTCTTTTTTTTTTATTATACCACCATGAGATAAACAATTACAAAAATGTTCATGTTTGGGTTTCGCCATACAGTGTTCCAGCACCCATCCTCCACCGGTGCCCATTTCCCACCACTAATGTGGGGGAGGGCATGTGAGATGACCTGTATCTCAGAATACAAAGGCATGCATCTGTACCAATGGGTGTTCTACAGCCAGGTATAGATTTCTCCAAGCCTTCGCAAGAGTCTCATCTTTACTTCATAGTTGTTTCGTATATTAGCCTTTAGACTTATTAGAGAGCCATGCTTGCTTGCTTGGAAGCAAACAGCATTTCTCTCTGGTCTTATTACTTAGAGATCCAACGTAGCCAGGTAAAATTACTGGTAAGATCTGCTCTAGTCCCATGCTGATTGTGGTAGCATGAGAGAAAATATTTAGAATACATGGTCAGATATTTTGACACATTCAAACTGTTTCCTGTCCCTATCTACAAAGTGACCTGCAGGAGGCAACTCCAGGACAGATGCAGAGGCTCTGGGCAACAGTGTACTGCAACGACGTGACTCTTGAGGGCATTTCCTGTGATGGAACAGAGTATTCATCATGGGGTGTGATGTGTGTCTGTTGTGGCGGATGTTTGTGTGTCTTTGTGTCTGCATGTATCTGTACATATGTGTGTATCTATGTGTGTGTGTTTGTGTGTGTTTATGTCTGTGTTTGTCTGTTTATATGTCTGTGTATGTCTGTGTGTCTGTCTGTGTATGCGTGTGTCTTTGTGTGTATGTGTGAGTGTGTGCGGTCACCTGTCTATTCCGGCTGTTTCTGCTGGGCTTCGGGAGTGGCCCCAGACTAGGTCGCTCTGCATTTGGACCTATGGAAACGTGTGTCTCGTATTGAGGCAGGTCCCAGCACGGACATGCAGGGCTCTGGACGGGGCAGCTGAGAGCCTGCAGGGCCCCGCCCGTGCAGTGTCCAGCTCCCGAGGACGACGGCGGTGAGCAGGCTTCAGTCAGTCCCTATGGACGAGGATCGAGTCCCTGCAGGCCCGCTCCTGCTGGTTTGTGAGTGTCGTGAGCATCAGGAGGACATGGAGAGAGTGACCGTCCCTCCCCTCACAGGCACCCACTCAAGGCTGGCACTGCGGCTGGTGAACGGAGGCCACCGCTGCCGGGCCAGCGTGGAGGTCCCTGTACCAAGGCGCCTGGGGCACCGTGTGTGACCGACAACTGGGACACCAATGACGCCAACGTGGTGTGTCGGCAGCTGGGCTGCGGCTATGCCCTGTCGGCCCCCGCGAATGGGCGCTTCGCCATGGCTCCGGCCCCATCCTGCTGGACGAGGTGCGCTGCTCTGGACACGAGGCCTACCTGTGGTCCTGCCCACACAATGGCTGGTACAAACACAACTGTAACCACGGGGAGGGGCGCCGGCGTCATCTGCTCAGGTGGGCCTGGGCTGCAGACAGGGCGGGTTCCCCTGGGCTCGACCTTATGTCCTGAGGCCCGTTCACCCACCCTGACCTGGTCACTGGGACCCAGGGCTCCACAGAGCCTTGTTCTCTTGACTCACTTCAGACTCATGTCCCTGCAGAAGGCCTGAGCCGTCCAGGCTACCCTGGACATTATGTCTGTCTGGAATTTCCCCACCCAATTTACTGTCCAGTCTTGCTCCTGAGCTCCGATTCCTCTCAGCTGTCTGCTCAGGCCCCAGAACCCTCTGCCTCAGAGGGGGCCGGATTCTGGCTCTCAGGGCCTGGAGCCCGTCCCCATCCACACGGTGCTGACCAACCGTTTCCTCGTTTACTGCAGGCGCACAGAGCAGCACAGTAAAGCCCACTGAAGGTGAGTGTCCGCACCGCCCCCTCCCCGTCCTGGCCGTTGGGAGGAGCAGCTGCTCCTGCGAGGCTCACGGGGACCCAGACCGGGGGGCCGCAGCAGGACCCGGGCCCGCAGTTCTCCCGCCCGCATGCAGCACCTGCATGTCTGAGAACAAGGCCCCGATGCTGCGGGCAGCCAGAGTGACCCAAGTGTCCATGGACTCCACCCACTGCTGAGATGCTGAAGCGTCCCTGGGCATTAGGGCCTGTCCTGGGAGGCCAGGGCCCAGACCTGAAGGTCAGGGAGGACAAGGATGAACCTACTGCCGGATGACCGTGGACAGTCCCAGGAGACCCTAACAGTGTCCCTTTCTCCCCAGATTCTTGGCGTCCATCGACCCCAGTTACTTCCAGTACAGGTAAGTGTCCTATTGCTGGCCTGACCCCTGGGCCCTGTGTCCTCTCCCCAGGTGGCTGTCCTGCAGTGCCTGAGGGCACAGTGTCCTGTACCATCATGTCCACTACAGAGGTTGAGCCCATAGCACTGCCCCTGCGCCCCGATCCACCCCTGCACACACATTTTACCCCCATGCACCCAGCCTCACCCCTGCACACCTGCCTTATCCCCCCACCCAGCCTCACCCCTGCACACCCGCCTTATCCCCCTCACCCAGCCTCACCCCCTGCACCCCCCCCCACCCGCCTCACCCCCACACCCAGCCTCCACCCCTGCACACCCGCCTTATCCCCCTCACCCAGCCTCACCCCCTGCACACCCGCCTTATCCCCTCACCCAGCCTCACCCCTGCACACCCGCCTTATCCCCTCACCCAGCCTCACCCCTGCACACCCGCCTTATCCCCCTCACCCAGCCTCACCCCTGCACACCCGCCTTATCCCCCTCACCCAGCCTCACCCCTGCACACCCGCCTTATCCCCCCTCACCCAGCCTCACCCCTGCACACCCGCCTTATCCCCCCTCACCCAGCCACACCCCTGCACACCCGCCTTATCCCCCTCACCAGCCTCACCCCTGCACCCCGCCTTATCCCCCCAGCCTCACCCCTGCACACCCGCCTTATCCCCCCTCACCCAGCCTCACCCCTGCACACCCGCCTTATCCCCTTCACCCAGCCTCAGCCTTGTGCCTCCTTTCCCCCCTACATGTCAGCCCCTCCTGCATACGCAGCCCCTCTCTTTTTGGCCCATTCCTATTTGCCTGCCTCATGCCTGCAGCCAGTTGCACCCCCTGCACAGCTGGTTCCAGGCTGCACCTTGCCCCTCCCCTGCAGTTCATGCCCAGATGACCACTAGCTCCACCCAAGGACATGCAGTCCACGTCTGCTGCCTACATGACCCCACCCAACTGTGCACACAGCTCTACCAAGTACACTGCTCACCCCTGTGCCCACGGCACCCTCGCACACAGCCATCCCGGCCTCCCACACAGCCCACCCCTGCCCTCACTGCACCAAGTGGCCCCTCATCTGTTGTCCCCTTCCATGGTTCCCTCGGGTGCTTCACCCCTGCTCCGCCATGTCCCAGAGGACTTGTCTCGGAGGAGAGAGTCCCCCTGCACAGGGCTGGAATCAGAAGGCCACCGAGAGAGGAGCAGGTTCTGTGGCAGTGCAGAGCAGTCAGGCGAGGCTGTGGGCCCAAGCGGGCCTGCGCCTCGGTGCTCCCTGGTCAGCTCTATGGCCCAGCGGTCAGCAGTGCCTGTGGCCCCGTGGGCATGAAGGCTGCAGAACCTCGCCTGTGAAAGTCAGGGCTGTGGCCACGGCCCACTGCAGACTGGGCGCCTGTCCCTGCTCAGTGGACGTGCAAAGGTGACGTGTCCACGCCACGGGACTTCTTTGCCATAGAAGAATGGCAGTGCCCACTCTGGGAGCCCAGCCCGGGGTGGGGACCGTCTGGGTCGTGGGCAGGACAAGGCCGTGACCACTGGGGTGTGTCCCTCATGCAGGACCTGGCAGGTACACGTGCTTTGGCCCGGCTGTCCAGGCCTGCCCAAAGGGGCTGTACGGTCAGTGAAGGATGCTGTAAAGCCCCGTGTGGGCACAGTCAGCCCGGCCCTGAAAAGCATCTTGCTTGGAAGAGCTCTGCTGTGCTCAGGGGTCTGCTGTGACGGGAAGAGCCAGCGAGTGAGTGGCAGCGAGCTTCGGGCAGGGGTGAAGCACTTGCGTTGCACACAGATGACCCGGTTCCGGCCCCAGCACCACACACACTTCCCTGAGCACCACCGGAGGTGCTGTCGGAGCACAGAGCCAGGAGGGTGCGGGAGCACAGAGCCAGGAGCGCGCGGGAGCACAGAGCCAGGAGGGCGCAGGGAGCACAGAGCCAGGAGGGCGCGGGAGCACAGAGCCAGGAGCGTGCGGGAGCACAGAGCCAGGAGAGTGCAGGGAGCACAGAGCCAGGAGGGCGCGGGAGCACAGAGCCAGGAGGGCGCGGGAGCACAGAGCCAGGAGGGCGCAGGAGCACAGAGCCAGGAGGGCGCGGGAGCACAGAGCCAGGAGGGCGCGGGAGCACAGAGCCAGGAGGGTGCGGGAGCACAGAGCTAGGAGGGTGCGGGAGCACAGAGCCAGGAGGGTGCGGGAGCACAGAGCCAGGAGGGTGCGGGAGCACAGAGCCAGGAGGGCGCGGGAGCACAGAGCCAGGAGGCGCGGGAGCACAGAGCCAGGAGGGCGCGGGAGCACAGAGCCAGGAGGGTGCGGGAGCACAGAGCCAGGAGGGTGCGGGAGCACAGAGCCAGGAGGGCGGGGAGCACAGAGCCAGGAGGGCGCGGGAGCACAGAGCCAGGAGGGTGCGGGAGCACAGAGCCAGGAGGGCGCGGGAGCACAGAGCCAGGAGGGTGCGGGAGCACAGAGCCAGGAGGGTGCGGGAGCACAGAGCCAGGAGGGTGAGGGAGCACAGAGCCAGGAGGGGCGCGGGAGCACAGAGCCAGGAGGGTGCGGGAGCACAGAGCCAGGAGCGTGCAGGGAGCACTGCTGGGTGTGCCTCTACGCCCTCAAGAAACAGAACCAGCAAATCAGTCGACAGGAAGGGCTGTGCGGTTGCTGGAGTGAGGGCTCGGACAGACACGAGGGTCTGCTCGGGGCGGGACTCAGGAGTAACAAGAATATTCCGGAACAGTCACTCCCTGGCTTTGCTAGCAGCCGCTGATGGGTGGCTTTGGGACTATGATAATTCCTTATTATTGAATAAGAAAATGGGTTTCCTGCCCCTGAGTGTGGAACCGTGTGAAATGTCCACCGCAGGAGCTTTGGGGCAGCCCACCTCAGGCCACTCTCTGATGTATGAGGGCAGCAGTTCAGGTGGGCACCGAGGGGCTGGACACTGTCCACATTGCTCCTCTCAACATCTGTTAGAGTCTGGTGAGGCAACACACAGGCAGAGAGCTGATAGGGTCCATGTCACAGGTCAGAGCAGAGCAGGCGTGAGGCCAGGCCTTCTGGGGTACTTGCTGGGGCCCCATGTGGCCGGCCACTGGGAAAGGGGCAGTCTCTGGCCCCTGGAGACACAGGAATAAGGCTCATGAGGGTGGTCACTACCCCCAGGCCTCCCAGACCCCACAGTCCTGCTGGGTCACAGGCCAGTGACTCCACAGCATTGTTGAGTACTGGGAGACAGCGTCAAGGTCTGTGCTGAAGCTTGGGACCATCCCCACCTGAAAGGCTCTAGGCCCCGTGGGGGGGATAGAGACTCAGATCAACTATGCATGCACGATGTCCACCAGGACAGGCTAGGAGGGAGCCTCACGAGGAGGGCAGAGTTGTGGGTGAACCGCGGGGGGGGGCTGGATTCTCACCCAGGGGCTGCCCCATGCTGGACGCTCACCCAGAGGCGCTCCACGCTGGCCGCTCACCCAGAGGCCCTCCCCGCTGGACGCTCACCCAGAGGCGCCCCCGCGCTGGACGCTCACCCAGAGGCGCTCCCGCGCTGGACGCTCACCCAGAGGCGCTCCGCTGGACGCTCACCCAGAGGCGCTCCCACGCTGGACGCTCACCCAGAGGCGCCCACGCTGGACGCTCACCCAGAGAACTCCCCCACCCCTCCGCAGGATCCTGGGGCTGTGGTGGCTTCTTGAGTGCGGCCAGTGGGTCCTTCTCCAGCCCTCTCTACCCGAGCTTCTACCCCAACAATGCCGAGTGTGTGGGGAGATAGAGGTGAACTCCAGCTCTCGGATCAACCTGGGCTTCGGAAGCCTGCAGTGAGTACCCTGGGCCCCCAGCCCCGCCTCTGGTGAGGAATGGGGCGTCTGGGCCGTGTCTGGGGCGTGGAGTCATCTGCTACCCCACCAGCAGCAGCGTCAGGCAGAATTGGGTGAGGGGCCAAAAGACAGAAGTAGCCGCGACCCCGGGGCCTTTGGGCTGACCAGGGCACTGGGCGGTTCCTGATCCCGCTTCCGCACGCTTGCAGCTTGGAGGAGTCCACCAACTGCAGCCTGGACTACGTGGAGGTCTTCGATGGCTGGCTGGGCAGTCAGCTGCTCGGGCGGCTATGCAGCCCCTACCCAGCCGCGTCTTCACGTCCTCCGCCAACCGCCTGACCGTTCGCTTCGGAGCGACATCAGCTTCCAGAACACGGGCTTTTTGGCTTGGTACAACTCCTACCCCCGAGGTGAGTACCCGCGGGACTGCACCTGAGGCTCTGCGTGGCCCGTGGCCGCCTGCGGTGTAGCTGGGTCCCCACCTCACTGCCCACCCGCTAAGCACGGCCCTGGGATGTCTCAGGGTTGAGCCCCGCTTCCTGGAAGACCCAGTCACTGAGGCTTTCTGGACTGGGGCGGCCCCTCTCACCTGATGTGAAGCTCTGGGCCCCCACCACGTTGTCTGTGCCCCAACACTTACGCTCGCCATCGGGGACCTCAGAGTCAGGTGGGCGGCGGCATCTACCCTCCTGGCCTCTTGCCTTTCAGACGCCCGCTTGAGATTAGTGAACACAAACTCCTCCTCCAACCGGTGTGCGGGCCGCGTGGAGATCTACCACGGTGGCAGGTGGGGACCGTGTGCGACGACGGCTGGAGCATTCAGGACGCCCAGGTGGTGTGCAGGCAGCTGGGCTGTGGCCACGCCCTCTCGGCCTTCGGAAATGCCCATTTCGGCTCAGGCTCGGGCCCCATCACGCTGGACAACGTGGAGTGCTCGGGCTCGGAGTCTGCGCTCTGGCAGTGCCGCCACCAAGGCTGGTTCTCTCACAACTGCGGCCACCATGAGGATGCGGGCGCAGTGCTCAGGTGCGTGAGGCCGAGCCCAGGCGGAGGGGACAGCAGTGGCTGAGGCTCCGTTCTGGGCCCTGCAGGGATTGTCCGTGGCCGGGTCCCAATGTCGGTGGGCGAAACTGCGCCAGAGCCTCCGGCCATGCTGCCGACACACAGTGGCGTCTGTCCCGTGTGCCCGTGGCCCTGGCTGGCTCTTGGAGCTTTGTGTCCTTGTTCGCTGGGAGATGGTGGTGCCCACTTCCAGGGGGCTCTTGGGGAGATGCAGAGTGCAGCAGATGTGCAGGCAGGGAGGGGGGAAGGCGAGGTCACGGCTCCATGAACCTCAAGTGCAACTGGGAGCACTGGAGAACCCCACTTGGGGTCCCTGCGCTCAGCAGTGACCCCACGGAGCAGGTGCGTGCTCTGGGTGGCTAGACTGTGCCCCTGCGAGCAGCCCCATGGGAGCCTCCAGCCGCTCTGTAGTGACTCGGCCTTTCCTTGCTTCCTCTGCAGGCAGCGACGTGACGGCCACATCTAGTAAGTTCCTCTGAGCCCTTCTCACATGCTCATACCCCTCTGCACCATCCCCTAAAGTTCGCCCCCACGCCCAGGGCCACCCTTCCCGCTAAGGTCCCTGGGGATGCAGGGGTTCCTCAAGGCCTCCGATGTCCTTCAGGGGCCTGGCCAGTCTTCTGAGGCTGGTCTTTCCCCAGGACCCTCAGCCTGTCTGCATTCTCCTGGCATATGCCTGGTCTTTCCTGAATTTTCTCTCTGGGACCTCCAGATACTGGTTCCAGGGAAGCAGCTGCTCGGGCTGGCCCTTGCATTTGTTCCCTCTATTCCTGGAGGCGGGTCCCAGGAGCCCCGTCCTTCCTGCTCAGCCCTTCCCGCGTGTCTTCGGGCCCCCCCATGTCTCAGCCCCCAAACCTCCGTCCTTCCCTGCTCAGCCATCCCGGGCTCCCCAAATGCGCTGTGCTGTCCTGCCGGGGTCTCGGTCACATTCATCTCCGCCCCAACGTCCATTTCCACCTCTGGCCTGACCCTCCGAAGACTTGTCTCCCTGCTTTGAGATTCCTTCTTGTCCCTCCGGGAGCACCCCGGCAGCCAGGCCTGGACCCCCACTGGCTGCGCCCCGAGGCCCCGAGGTGACGGGGGAGCAAGCGCATGGCCGCCCTTGTGCTGGGCGCTGGAAACTGCTGGTCTATTGCCGCCTTTTCTCTGCGTCCGCAGCTCCTGTGAGCAGAACCACCAGAGACTCCAACAGTAAGTCCTGACCCCACGACAGGGGCAGCGGGGGCAGTGGGGGGGGAGGGCGGGGTCCCCCCATTGTGCACAGTATTCCAGGGGTGCTCTCTTGGGGGAGGGTGAGAAGTCCCCTGGGACTGCGTGTTCCGGGTCCTCAGCAATGCCCTTTGCCCCACAGGCAGTCAGCCCTGCGGAGGCCTCTTGACACAACCCTCGGGGCAGTTCACCAGCCCCTCCTACCCGGGCAACTACCCCAACAACGCCAACTGCGTGTGGGACATCGAGGTCGCCAACAACGACCGTGTCACCGTGGTCTTCAGAGATGTCCAGTGAGCACCGGCCTGCGGAGGCCTTAGAGGGTGGTCTCGGACACCGTGTGGTCTGGGATTCGCTTTGTGGTTTAGCTCTGGGGCCATACCCGACAGCGCTCAGAGCTTCTGCTGTACTCTGGGATCACTCCTGAGGGGCTCGGGAACCCTGTGGGGTGCTGGGGATTGAACCTGGGTCGCTGCACGCAGGTAGATGCATTAGCCGTTGTACTGTCACTCAGGCCTGTCTCTGCTGCCGTGCTAAGGGTCAAAGCCAGGCCTCACACATGTAAAGCCTGAGCTCTGCCACCGAGCTGCTCCCCGGCCCTGACACTCTGTCTGGGGTTCACTCTGGACGTGAGTTCGGGCCAGCCTGTGGAGCTGTGCTGGGACGAGAGTCCCCCTTCTGAGTGACCCCGAGCCTGGGCCAGTCATTCATCCCCGTGGGAGCCCACCACTGGGATCTTGCTCCCTCGGACACGTCCAAGCATGGGGCGTGAAATGCTGAGGGCTCTCTCCTCGCTGGCTCCTGGAGGGGGTCCCCAGAGGGAAAGAGATGGAAGCATGGGGAATGTGATCCCGCGGAGACACGCTGAGGAGCAGGAGGGAGGGCGCCGGGTAACAAGACCCTGGCTGGCCGCTGGGCAGTCGGGCTAGGCTAGTCGGCTGCTGAACCCTGTGGGCCCGGCAATTCCCTTTTTCTCGGCAGCCCCCAGACGCAGGTGCATGGCCAGGGTGGGGCAGGACGGCCGGGCTGAGCGTGCAGAGGCCCCTGGTTGCTGGGGTCCCCGGAAGGGTGCGGCAGTGGCTCCTGTTCCACTCCTGAGACAAACAGTTTCGTCTCTCGCTTCCCGCAGTTGCTCCCTTCCCGCCTTGGTGTTGGGGAGTAGGGTCGGCTTCCCCCTTCACGCCTGGACGCGCGGCACCATGGTCGCAGCCCGCGTCTAGCCCGTCCCTTGCCACTGACCCCTTTTACTAGCCGTCCCTGCCTCCACCTGCCCCCCGGCACTCTGGTCACCCCACTTTGTTTGGCGTCCAGCTGGTCTTTTCTCTGTATGGTTGCCCTTATCTGCTTTGGTTAACTGTGATGACCCAGTGTTTGGATGAGATGATTCCGGCCACTGCATGCCGAGCCTCGGGGCCGTTCCTGGCCGCACAGAGGGTAGCCGCCCCCTGGTCTGCGGGGGACACAACGTGCCATTAGTGAGCTGCCCGTGTCCGGGCACCCAGCTGTCCCGTGCTGTGGCTGTCATGATGATGGCTGCGCGGGCTGCAGGAGCTTTGAGAGCGAGATTTCCCTCCTCTGAGCAAATGCCCGAGTCGGGAGCCTGCATCAGCCCTGGTTTCCGTTCTGGGGAGCCCCACCACCCTGTTCTCCATCGCGGCGACGCCCCCGGATACTGCCTCGCCTGCTCTCCGCAGTGCGGGAGCTTCCCTTAGCCGGGGTGAGCCTGGGAAGGTGTGGGAGACTCCCAGGTTTCGGGTGCGTTTCTCCATGTAAGTGGCAGGAACGCCATTGCGTCTATTTTGGAGCTTTTTGTTGTCGTTGTTGTTGTTTTTTGTATTTTTTGGGTTTTGGATCATACCCGGCAATACCCAAGAGTTATTCCTGACTCTAAACTCAGGAATTAGGGGACAGAGTGATAGTCCAGTGGAAGGGTGTTTGCCTTGCATGCGGCCGACCTGGGTTCGCTCCCTGGCATCCCATATGGCCCCCTGAGCATCGCCAGGAGTAATTCCTGAGTGCAGAGCCAGGAGTAACCCCTGAGCATTGCTAGGTGTGACCCCCCCAAAAAAAAAACTCAGGACTTACTCCTGGTGGTGCCGAGGGACCTTATGGATGCTAGGGATCGAGCCTGGGTCAGCCATGTGCAAGACCAGTGCCCTCCCCGCTGGACTGTCTCTCCAGACCCTTGTGTGTCTAGTTTGGCTGGAACCAGCAGCAGTTCTGGGGATCGCTGGGTGGTGCTTTGTGTGCCTGGAGCCCCACTGGGCGGGCTGGGCTGGTCCATCCTGGTCAGCTGGGAATCTGCGTTGAGACGCTCAGGCTCCCGGCATTGGCCGCTACACTTATTTCTCTCGGTCGCTTGGGTCAGTGGACATGTTGTTCAGTGGGAAACCAGGACTTGCTGACGGCAGCGGGGAAAGCCCAAGGCAACATAGTCCATTCTTTAGGAGAGAAAAGGCCAGCCCTGCGTGGCCAGACTTCATGGAGAGACCCTGAGAGGCAGGTCAGAGACCCTCCCGGGAGGCACAGGCCCCTGCTTTGGTCAGATTCCCTCGAGTGAGAGGCCTGTGTTCCCACCCCTCCCGGGCAGGCTGGGAAGCCCATTGGCAGGCACCCACAGCACCGTCTCCCTCCGCAGGCTCGAGAGCGGCTGTACCTATGATTACCTGGAGCTGTACGGCGGCCCTACCACAGCTCGCCCCTGCTCGCCCGCATCTGCAACGGGGACAAGGGCTCCTACACCTCCTCATCCAACTACATGTCCATCCGCTTCGTCCAGCGACGGCAGCGTCACCCAGACGGGCTTCGTGGCCAGCTACTACTCCAGCCCCTCCAACCTGAGCACCAGTACGTGTGCATGCACTGGGCGCGGCCAACCTCCGTGGGGAGGGTGCAGCAACCGGGGCCACTCCGGCACTCCTGAGCCAGGAGCCAGGGGACCTGAGACTCCAGCTGCCCAGAAACAAGCCCTAGGCAGCCTGGCAGTGGGTGGTGCCCGCCTCAGGCTGGGCAGACGCTGGGTGAATGTGTGGGGTGATGCCCCCAGGGAGAGGACAGGATCTGGGATGACCACCAGGCGGCCTCCTGCACAGGAGCGTGGCCTACAGCCTGGCCGCTCGGGGAAGCCAGACAGGGCGGTCACCGCTCCTCCAGCAGAGACCGAGGGGCCAAGGTGGCGCCCAGCCTCGTGCACCCCAACTTTCTCCCTCCTCTGCTCCACGACCTTATTTTGCCCCCCCACACCCACCCACCCCGGCTCCTTTATGGAGGAATGGGCCTGGGTCCGTCATACCCCGATTTCTCTGTCCCACTGCCCCGCCCTTCTCTCACGAGAGAGGCACACATTCCCACCTGGGAGGGCGAGGCGTCCCCGTGTGGCGCCTCTGTGTGGGCCGCCACGAGCTGGGGGCTTGCGGGTGACTGAGGGACGGCCGCCCCACAGGCCTGCTCTGCCTGCCCAGCCACATGCGAGCCACCGTGAGCAGGAAGCTGCTGGAGTCCCTGAAATACTCCCCTGGGACCTGGTCATCCCGGCTGGAGCCACAACTCCCGGTGTCAGTCCCAGGTCACGCCCGAGCCACGTGGTCTTCAACATCCCCTACACGGGCTGCGGCACCACCAAAGAGGTCAGCGCCCGCCGTGCCCGCCAGCCGGCCTGGGCCTCCATCCCTCAGACGCCTGTGCTTGCCCCGCCCCGCTGCCCTCCCTCTCACTGCTGTTGCCTGTCTGGGGCTCACACACCCGCATCCCACACACGTGCCTGCTTGGGGGTGCTGGATTGCGGGGGCTGGTCGGGATCCCACGTAGATGCTGTCCACGGGGCTGCCCCGCTCCGCCCCCGGTTCCTGGATGCAGCTTTTCCTGCAGCCCTAGAAGCCGGAGCAGGTTCCACGTGTAACCAGGTGCCGTGTCTGACGCCCCAGGTGGACAATGACACCATCACCTACTCCAACTTCCTCAAAGCCGCTGTTTCCAGAGGCATCATCACGCGCAAGAAGGACCTGCACGTCCACGTCCAGTGCAGGATGCTGCAGGACACGTGGGTGGACAACATCACCTTCATCACCAGCGACACCGCCGAGGTGCAGGAAGTGCAGTACCAGAACTCGCCGTGAACGTCTCCCTTCTACACGTCCGGCGTCCTTCGCGCGGCGTCACCAGCAGCCCCTACTACGTGGACCTGGACCAGGCGCTGTATGTGCAGGCGGAAATCCTCCATGATGACGCCAACCTGGCCCTGTTTGTGGACACCTGCGTGGCGTCACCCGACGCCACGACTTCACCTCGGTCACTTACGATCTGGTCCGAACGGGTAAGGGGCATCCGGCCAGGGCATGCCCACACCGGGCGCCCTGGAGCAGAGTCTCTGCGTCCACCGTGCTCAGCCTCAGAGCCAGCCAGGGCAGTGTCTGGGGCGACAGCTGGCAAGCTGGGTGTCTGGACTACCTCTCTGACGGGCACCTCCTGGGTCAGCTGCAGTGGGACGCCTAGAACCCAGGTGACTGACCCTGAGCCAGCTCAGGGGTGGCAGAGACGCCCGAGGGCAGGAAAGGCGCCTCATATTTCCCATCAACTCTGAGCTACCACCTGCAGCCCCGAGAGTGTGGACAGGGCCACCTTGGGGAGGGGTCCAGCCACAGCCCCCAGAGACTATTTGTTGGCGCTACAGAGAGTGAGGGCCCTGAGGGGTGCATGCATAGCCAGTCTTCAAGAAGGCTGTGGGGCCCTTGGTGCCCCTTTCACGGACTGGACCCTCTGAGAATCCATGGTCAGGCTCCGGGACCACAGTGCAGCCCTGCTGGTGGCAGACTTGAGAGGTGGCCGTTACTTCCGCTCAGCAACCTGAGCAGCCCTGACGAGCCCCCACGTGCTACTCAAGTCCGACTCTCCGAGCCGCACCCTGCCCTGAGCTGGAGGGAGCTGGAGGCTCGGGCCCCTCTGGAACAGGGTCAGGCAGGGTTCCAGCCTCAGAGCAGCCTCGCTATCAGGCCTCTGTGAGCACTGTGTGGGGGCTTGTGTCCTCAGACAATCACAGACCCTCAGCGCAGCGGGTCCACTCACAGAAGCCCCCTAAGCCTGGTCCCTAGGAAGGAGGAGGAACCTTCCCCGATCCTCAGCCTGTGGCGAATTTCCCCCCCACCCCTAGCCCACCCTCAGCCGTGGAGTTGAGGCTTCAGCTTCCTGCTAACGGGTGCTCCGGGCTGACCCTTCGGGCTAACCCCGTCTGTGTGGGCACGTCCACGTGTCACTCTCCCACGGGACAGGAAACGTGTTCTGGCTGTCCCGTTGCGTGGCCACACCCAGATCCCTGCCTAAGTGCCCACCTGGACCACCTGCTCCGTTTGGGAATGTGTGTGGAACTTGGTCTCTGCGTCTGTAAAACTCCCCTGAAGCCGGGAGGCGCCCAGCCCCGCAGGTGCCCCAGGGGGTTCTGGGCAGTGTCGGTCCTTTCCCACCCACCCTGCTGCCCCGTGAGGCTCCAGCACCCTCCTTACTCCTCTGCTGCGGCTTGGGGGGTTCTTGGTGTCCAGGCGAGTGTGCGCTGAAGGTGGGGAAGCTGGGGGACCAGCTTAAAGGACAGGCTGAGAGGAGCCAGTCTGAGGAGACCCACGTCGAGGGAGGCCCGGCTAAGAGAAACAGGCTACAGGCCCAGCTGACGAGGACGGGCCCCATGGCCAGCTAACGTGGGTCTGGCCACAGCCCTGGACAGCAGCCACGAGCCCCCTGGCCTGGCGCTGACACCGGGCAGGGACAGGCAGGCGCCTTCCTTCTGGCCGCCCGGCCCTGAGCTGGTGATTCTAGCACCTTCCCTGCCGCCCGGGTCCCCTGGGTGGGAGCATGGCGGGGGGGGGGTGGTCTCAGAGCTGCCGCGCCCGCAGGTGCTGGAGGGATGAGACCTACAAGGCCCTGGCCCAGCCGGCGCCCGCATCGCCCGCTTCCAGTTCAGCTCCTTCCACTTCCTCAAGCGCTTCCCGGCTGTCTTCCTGCGCTGCAAGATGGTGGTGTGCCGCGCCCGCGACTACTCCTCCCGCTGCTACCGGGGCTGCGTGGTGCGCTCAAGCGGGACCTGAGCCGCGAGCTGGAGAAGGTGGACGTCGTCCTGGGGCCCATCCAGCTGCAGCCCCCTCACGCCCCCACCAGGAGCCAGGGTAGGTGGCAGCTGCGGCCCGTGACCCAGTCGCTGTCAGCCACAGCTCGGTGACTCGGTTTCCCCCGCTGTGCTTTGCTGCCCCTGCCTTGGCCCTCCCTGACAGGGTTCCCTCCTGTCTCCCAGGTTCCTCCTGATCCCCCGGCCCACGGGGGCTGGTGCACAGGAGCAGCGCCCAGGGGACCTTCTGCGGAGCAGCCGTCTCCGTGGGTGTCTTCCTGGCCGTGGTCCTGTGGCCTCCGTCAGCCCAGGTGGGAGAAGCCGCGTTTTCATTCGCCTCAGCCACCAGGGTGTGACCTGGGGTGAGCACACCGAGGGGTGATGGTGGAGGAAAGAGCCCCAAGACCCCGCCGCTCGATGCCCTGTCCCTGGCTCAGGGGCTGGGTGGACGAGGTGCGGAGATGGGGACGGAGCCTCCCACGGCACAGGCCGGAGCCTTTGGGGGAGCAGCGGCAGCAGCTAAGCTGGCGGTCACGAAGCTTCTGGGGCGCGTGTCCCTGCTGACCTTCCACTAGCTGACCCCGAGGGTCCACCTCGCCCCCTCTGTTTACTGGACCACGGAATAAAGAACTTTTTTTCACTGCACAGTTGGTTTCGTTTGTTTCTGGAGCTCACCAAATACCAGCCCCCGTCCAGCCAGGCAGGCAAGCAGGGGACCATAAGGGGAGAGATGGCCAGGGCTCTGTGGCCGCTAGAACTCTCTAGGAACAACAACACAATCTCCTTCGACCCTGCCATGTTTTCGCTCAGCCGACAAACAGGTCCTTTTAGATGGAGAAAGGGACCCCGCCCCTCCCACCCCAAAATGGTCTTTCTTAAACTGTCTTTTAGCAACGTCACCAGGTTGCGGCCAGTTTCCCCTGACCAGCAACACCTGTGAGCGGCCCGCGAGGGGCTTGGACCCGGACCCTTGGAGCAGGAGTTTATCCCATCAGAAGAATGGGGACTGGAGGCGGGGTGTCCCCAGAGCCCCCTTCCATTCTGAGCCTAGAGGATGCTCCGGTAGTTCTGTCTTTAAAGCAAAGTTCTGGGGCCGGAGTGATAGCCCAGCGGTAGGGCGTTTGCCTTGCATGCGGCCGGCCTGTGCTGGCCTGGGTTCGATCCCCGGCATCCCATATGGTCCCCCGAGCACTGCCAGGGAGTAATTCCTGAGTGTAGAGCCAGGAGTAACCCCTGAGCACCGCCGGGTGTGACCCAAAAAAGCAAAAAAAAAAAAAAATAAAGCAAAGTTCTCCAAGGTCACGTGGAAGCAAAACTCCTCAGGCTCTGCCCTGCATACGCCTCCTGTGACCGTGGCCCCATTTCCAAACAGAGCCTACCTGTGTCCAGGCAACCCTGGCTGCTGGGGTCCAGCAGAGCTGGGCTTTGTCACTGAACTGCACGGAGGACGCAGCCCCGCCCCGCCCCAAGCCTCCTCACCGCCAGGGACCATCCCACAAGCCTGGCTCAGACAGTAAAAGCCAGAATCCTCCACGTCTTTGTGGGCATGAGAAACTGTTCTGCTCCGAGGCACCCTTGGGTGCCAGAGCCAGGCGCCACTGCTGCAGCCAGCCCCCTCCTCCCACCTGCCCCGCCGCCCACCCCCAAAGAAAGCTCAGCGATTTTGAAGTGCAGAGACCAACCCATCTTGAGCAGAGCGCTTTTCTTCTTTTTGGGTCTCGCCCAGCGATGCTCAGGGGTTACTCCTGGCTCTGCACTCAGAAATCACTCCTGGTGGTGCTCAGGGCCCCTATGGGCTGCCGGGATGGAGCCCAGGATGCCAGTGTGCAGGGCGCTGCTCTGCCCGCTGTGGTCGCTCGGCCCCATTACTCCTTCCAGTGCGGTTCCCCAACCAAGACTTCCACAAGCGCAAGGGAGCAGCCATGTCTGTGCGCAGCCTCGACTTACCTCTCCCGAAGAATGGGCTTCTCCACGTCTTACGGCCCATACACCACCACCCCTGCCTAGGTGATGGGATGTTAGGAAAAACCTTTGCAAGGCACAGGAATGACTTTGAGCTGCTTTTGAGCAAAGCTTTGAGCCGCGTGTTCCAGCGTCCGGCGCAGCTCAGAGAACCATAGAAGAGCTGTCCTGAAGCCCGGCCTCTGCCTGCCCTGAGCCGCTGCACCCCACCCCGCCGCAGCTGCTGCTCCGTGGGCTGTGCCCAGCTGCCCGCGCGCCTGGCACAGGCTCCTGAGATTTCAGGGAGAGGCGCGGGGTTGGGGCCCAGCACCGGTGTCCACCTGCAGGGGCGCGGTGGAGCACATGCCGGGGCAGGATGCTCTCAGCGAGTAGAGGAGGCCGGTGGCGGCCAGGGGACCAGTCCAGGGTCCTTTACCCTCCGCAGCACCCAGTCCATCTGCTGGCCAGCACTGGGTCCTACCCTGGGCGCTCCTGCCCACCCCTTTGCTGTTGCTGTTGCTTCTCTGGGTGGCGGCATGACTCGGGGCGGTCACACCTCAATGGCGCTGTCCACACAGCTGGTTGGGGGACACCAGTGATCAGGCACTTGGTCATGGCGATCCCAGACCGCAGCGGGGGCACAGTGCGGTGAATCCCGCTGAGGGCAGGGAATCTCACACACACACACACACACGCACACACGCACACACACACTCACACACACGCACACATGCACACACACTCACACACACACACACACACTCACACACATGTACACACGGGCACTCATACGCTCACACACACGCGCACACACATGCTCATATACACACATATACACGCACATACCCACAAACACACGCACACACTCAGGCACCACACGGACTGTCCGAGCTTTAGGGTCGCCTGAGCAGCCCCCAGTGGACTCACAGGCGGCCATTTATTCAAAACCTTATCGCCTCCCCACCAGCGCCGCAACTGTTTTATTTGACATTAAGTTACCATGAATAAATGCATCAACAGTATAGGAAGAGCAAAGGCTGCAGCATTCCACCAGCCAATGAACAGGGGCCGGGGCATTCCACCAGCCAATCAGCAGGGACTGGGATATTCCACCACCAATCAGCAGGGGCGGGGATTCCACGAGCCAATCAACAGGGGCCAGGGCATTCCACCAGCCAATGAGCAGGGGCGGGACATTCCACCAGTCAATCAGCAGGGCTGGAGCATTCCACCAGCCAATCAGCAGGCGGGGGCATTCCACCAGCCAATCAGCAGGGCGGGGGCATTCCACCAGCACCTTATAGGCTAAAGTCCTGAGTTCCCTGTTCTATTCCGCCGACGCTGCCCTGTACTAGACGACCTTGAGCTGTGTGTTCTCTGCTCTTCTGGGAGTGTGGTGCATCTACTTTTCATCTGCTCAGCTCTTTCCTGGCTACTCATGTGCAACCCTTTATATTCTAAGGTCCAAAAAAGTTTTTCCTAGTGGACTGTCCCAACTCGTGGCTATCTAGGGGATGATTTCACACGGCCAGTGCCAGGATCTGACTCCAGACTAACCCACAGGACAAGGGGCTCCCGAGCGAGACCCCTGGCCCTGGATCTTGGTTCCTAGCTCCTGGATGGCAAGTGCCAGGGGTCTGAGGCAGAAAGGGATACGCTGAAAATGCCCGTGAAGAAAGAAGATGACCGGGACGGCCCCGGGACTGCTCTGGGGGACTCGCGGGCAAACCCAGAGTCACTATGTTCTGCTCCTCCCTAATTGGGGCGGAGGGGATCAGCCTCGGAACTGTCGGGTCCATTTGGTCAGTAAAGCGGGGGAGGGGCAGACGGCCCAGCTCAGAGTCCTGCTCCCGAGGAGGGGGGGGGGGGCTCCTCCCCCTCCCCTCCGCTTCCCCTCCACTTTTTCCGAATTTGGATCCACATCCAGCAACGCTCAGGGCTTTCTCCTGGCTCAGTGCTCAGGGGGTCGTCCTGGCAGGGCTCAGGGACCAGGCTGGGCTCAGCTGAGAACAAGACAAACGTCCTCCCTGCTGTCCTGTCGCTCCTGCCCAAATTCTCTAAGTCCTGCAGTGACTCTCCACCAGCAAAGGAAATGGGTGTCTGTCTCTCCCTCCCAGGACGCGAGCCCCAAATGGGAACATTGTCAGAACCCTGCTCCCTGGCAAGCCCCTCGCGAACCTGCCAGTGCTCTCAGCGCCAGTCCACTGAGGACCCGTTCTCTTTGGGACCTTCTCCCTGTCCTTCCAGCCCCCAGCCCCTCTGGGCTGCTCCGGCTTCCCTTTCCTGCAAGCAGCCTTGTCTGAATTGGATGATGCCTCCAGTGAGCTGTGGGTTCAGATACCGGACTGTTGCGCAGGAGAGAGAGAACAGGGCGAGGTGCAGAGTGTGGCCACTCGGGCTGACCCTGCCTGCTGGGCCCCTGAGCACCCCAGGACTAACTCCTGATCACTGAGCCAGGGGAAACTCTAGCTCTGCCGGGTGTGGTCCCCAAACCAAAGAAATAAAGAAGAAAATCTGGTTATTGGGGCTGGGCCCAGGATCCAGCTGGGGAAGTGACCGTGTCTGCGAAGCCTAGCTCAGTTCTCTGGTGTGTTGGCAGGGGCCGGTCCGCCGGGCCTGCTGGCGTGGATATACACATGTGTGAACATGTGCACGATGCGTGTCTGGGTACATGCAGAGACCAGGTGTGTGCATGCATGTGTGTGCATGTGTAGGCGTGTTGTGTGTGAGTGCGGACATGTGCATGCATGTAACAGGCAGACACGTGCTCCCCGCTCCCACTCCACACTGACCTCACGGTGCGTCCAGCTACACTGACTGCTCTGAGCAGTGACCTCTGACCCCGCACCTCTGTCTGCTGAACTGGCCCCAGATAGAGACTGGGCTGGGCGGGAAAGGGTGCCCCTCCCCAGGAATGGAGGCCTACGTGAGGGAGAGAGGACGTCCATGCGAGGGGGAGGGGTGGCCGTGGGCAGCCAAGTCTGGCCTAAGCGTCAGCAGATGAGTCTTTCCTGGAGAACCTCTGACACTGAGCCCCCAAAGTCTGAGGACAGAAAGAGAGGCCGAGCTGCAGGAGAGCAAGGCCCAGGCCTCCCATCCGGCCCTCCGTGCATCAGCCGCTTTAATAGGTGCTCGGCAACGCCTGGGCCCCGTCTGCGCCTCTCCTCCTCCGGGTGACGTGCCCTGGAGAGGTCCCCGCGTGCATCCCCCAGGCCGTGAAGCTCTGCGCCATCAGCAGCAGGTCCCCAGGGAAGTCGGCCACGGCCAGGCGGTTCTGGTGCGCGAGGCCAGTGGTGCGCGGCGGGGCCAGGCCACTTTGTCTCTCTCCCTGGGGTGCCAGGGCTGCTCCTGGCTGGGACGGACGCTCAGATGCTTGGGGGCTCCTCGTCCTTGAAGATGACGGTCATCTTGATTCTGGGCTTCTTGGCGCCGCCGCCCTGGGCCTCGCCCGCCTGCCCGGAGGGTGTCCGGGCTCTCGACTCCTTTTCCCACTCGTTCCTGCCTTCGTCTCTGGCCAGCTGGTCCAGGGCGGCTCGGGCTGCGGCTTGAAACCCCTTGAGCCTCTCTGAGCCAGCGCCCAGGCGTGGGTTTTGGTTCTGCGGCTCCCTGGCCAGCCGCATCCGCTCCACATGCCTGGAGATGGTGGCCAGTTCCCGTGGGGGCAGCTGGAGCACCCTGGGCGGCACCTGAACCCTGGCTGACCAGGTCTTCTGCAGGCCACGCAGGGCGTGGAGGCCAAGTGTGGACACCTGAGATTTAGCTCCGAGCCCCAACACAGCTGCTTCAGCTCTCGGAGCTGCTTCTGCTCCTCCCGTTGCTTCTGAGTCAGAAAGCGCCTGGCCGCCACGCTGTGGACGCCCCTAGATGCTGGGACAGGGCGGGGGACCTGCGTCACCGGGACAGGAGAAAGGGGCAACCCTGCCCAGGAGGGATGAGCTGGTGGTGCCCCAGGATGGGGCAGAGGGTGGACCTTGGGGTCAGCAAGCCCGGCGTCATGCCCCTGCTTTGAGTGAAAAGGCCTTTGGGGGGTGTGGGGGTCACTGTGGTCCTCTCAAGACAACCACGGGTCCCGGGTCACCCCGTGTGATCCCCGGCACCGCAGAGTCCCCTGAGCAGACCGGAAGTAAGCTCTGAGCACCCCGAGGTGTGGACCCCAAAAACCCTCACCCAGCTCCACTCCCAAAATGCAAGGGACCTTCGGCCACTTGGGATCACTTAGATTCCTCATGGCAGCTGGGAAATAGATTGTGCCCCGCTGGTACCCCCATGCCTGACGCTGGTCTTCTGAACCCCGCACCCCTGGACTAACTGCTCTTGGGGGGCCATTCCCGGGGGACCCCCGACTCACCAGTATCTCCTTTTCCAAGGGAGAGTATTTCCCCAGAGCGATGCGAGGGTCCATTTTGTAGAACTTGGTCCAGTTCCTGGAGGAGAGAGACAGGACGAGAGACAAGGTCACGGCAAGACCAGGCTCTCTGTCCAGCGTGCAGGGCACTGGCCGGAGGGGACGCGGCAGTGGCCCGGGCTCAGCCCGGTGGGAGTCAGGGCGGCTGCACCCACCGCAGAGAGCACACTGGTCGTGGGGACCCTGCCAAGAGCACAGACCGGTGTCCTGCACGTATTTGTTTGGGTCAAAGACCTTGACGGACGCCGAGCCCGCTCCGCCCTGTCCGGGCCCTGCCCCTTCCTGGGGACCTGGCGTCTCGCCACCCCTGGTTTCTGCTCTCCTGACAGCAGCTTTTCCATTCTCTGCTCATGGCCCAGGTGTGGGCAGGAGCTGCCGGGGATGGGGTCTCCTTCCTGGACAGCGTCTGGGGTGTCCAGTCTCCCCTATTTCTGGGTCATAAGCAGCGCCCAGGAGCTATTGTGAGGTTTGAGGGCATCAGGTGACGCCCGGGGGAGGGAGAGACGCCGCCACTGGGGAACTGTTGATTGGGGTCATGAGGAGGGGGGGCAGCAGGTCCGGCCACTTTGTTGGGGACGAGAATGCTGTCCACTGCAGCCCCTCTGCAACCTGCGCCCCTTAACCCCGTCTGAGCTGTGACACGCTCCAGGGCTGGACTTGGGAGAAGCTGCTCAGATGTGCTTCAGGTCTGTGCCGCGCCCCTCGCCCCGTGGAAACCCAGCGTGTCTTCCGGATCCAAATGAACTGGGGGCCTCTCCGCAGGCTGCCCTTGGCGTGTTCTCAGGCTCCACCCTGGCCCTTGTCTCAAGCTCTCACATGTGGACAGGTCTGCCTGGCGCTGTCTCGAGCTCTCACACGTGGACACGCCTGCCTGGCCCTTGTCTCAAGCTCTCACGTGTGGACACGTCTGCCTGGCGCTGTCTCGAGCTCTCACACGTGGACACGTCTGCCTGGCGCTGTCTCGAGCTCCCACATGTGGACTCGTCTGCCTGGCGCTGTCTCGAGCTCTCACACGTGGACACGTCTGCCTGGCGCTGTCTCGAAGCTCTCACAAGTGGACACGTCCTGCCTGGCGCTGTCTCGAGCTCACACGTGGACACGTCTGCCTGGCGCTTGTCTCGAAGCTCTCACACGTGGACACGTCTGCCTGGCGCTGTCTCGAGCTCTCACACGTGGACACGCCTGCCTGGCGCTGTCTCGAGCTCTCCCACGTGGACACGTCTGCCTGGCGCTGTCTCGAGCTCTCACACATGGACACGTCTGCCTGGCGCTGTCTCGAGCTCTCACACATGGACATGTCTGCCTGGCGCTGTCTCGAGCTCTCACACGTGGACACGTCTGCCTGGCGCTGTCTCGAGCTCTCACACGTGGACACGTCTGCCTGGCGCTGTCTCGAGCTCTCACACGTGGACATGTCTGGCCAGACTCTGTCTTACTGGCCCCCTCCAGTCCCTTCTTTACCCTCCCCGCTCCTGACGCCCAGCCCCTGCCTTGGAGCCCAGAGGAGACACTCGCTCCTTCTGCTGTCTCCATAAAGCCTCACCCATGGGGCCAGAGCGATAGTACAGCAGGGAGGCGTTTGCTTGCCTGCAGCTGACCCAGATTGGATCCCCAGCATCCCATATGGTCCCCTGAGCACTGTCAGAAGGAATTCCTGAGTGCAGAGCCAGGAGAAACCCCTGAGTATTGACCAAAGAAAGTAAATAAATAGATAAATAGATAACCAAATAAATAAGATAAACAAATAAATAAAACCTCACCTTGGTGCTTGCTTGAAGGGGAACCAGAGAGATGGCAGCCAGCTATTTGCCTTGCATGCGCTGACCCCGTTGGATCCCTGGCACCCTATATGGTCCCCAGAGCACCAGGAGTATACTCTGAGCACAAAACCAGGAGTAACCCCTATGAGCTTCTGGGTGTGACCCAAACCCCACCCCCTAATGGCCTGAGAAAGCGCTGTGGCAGCATCCATCAAAAGTCAGAGAGTGGGGCGGAGCCGTAGCGCAGCGGGGAGGGGCCGAGCCATAGCGCAGCGGGAGGGCGTTTCCCTTGCTCGCAGCCAACCTGGGTTTGATCCCAGCATCCCATATGGTCCCCTGAGTACCGCCAGGAGTAATTCCTGAGTGCAGTGCCAGGAGTAACCCATGAGCATCATCAGGTATGACCTGAAAAGAGCCAATAAATAAATCACTTGTATCACTTATATCACTTGTCTTCCCGTGGGAATGAGGTTACTGGTATTTGGCATATCAAATACGACAATGGTAGCTTGCCAGGCTCTGCCGTGCGGGTGGGATACTCTTGCTGCCTTGCGAGCCGGGCTGTGATCAGCAATTCTGCTGGGTGGAGTTCTGATGAGAGGGGAGTCCGGATGTGGAAAATGGCGGCCCTCATGGTGTCTGGGGTCCTCTGGCTTCTTGCAAGGTTCTGCTGGGGTGGCGGACCAGGGCTAGAATCCACCATCCCTTCCGGGCGCCTTGTGAGCAGCTGGGCACAGGGAGAGCCGGTAGCATCTCTGAGCTCTCAGCTGTTCTGAGTGAAGAGTGTCTGGGTATCACTGTATTACTGTCTTCCTGTTCATCATCGATTTGCTCGAGCGGGCACCAGTAACATCTCCATATGTTCTGTCTCATGCTAGTAGAGCCCAAGGGCACCTGCTTGCTCCAGGAACATAAAGAGCCTCAAACCATTCCATCAGGTCATGGGAATGAGGTCTATAATTGTCACTGGTATTTGGCATATCAAATACAACACGGGTAGCTTGCCAGGCTCTGCCGTATGGGTGGGATACTCTTCATGTCTGGGTATATTTTTATAAATGTATGATAGTGTGCGTGTGTATGTAAGTGTGTGTGTCTGAGTGTGTGCGTATATTGTGAATATATGAGTGTGTATGTATGTGCTTATATGAATGTAAGATGGTGTATGTGTGTTATGTGTGTATTTGTGAGTGAATGTGTATATGTGAGTATATGAGTATGTACAGCTGTGAGTGTGTATGAGTGTGAGTGTGTATGTGTGTGAGTGTATGAGTGTGTGACGAGTGTGATGTGCATGTGTGTATGGAGTGTGAGGGTGTGTGTGAGTGTATGAGTGTGTGTACGAGTGTGATGTGCATGTGTGTATGAGTGTGTGTACGAGTGTGAGCGTGTGTATGTGTGTGTATGTGTATGACTGTATACATGTGTATATGTTTGCACGTGCTTAAATGTATGACCCCTGAGTGCATGTATGTATGTGTGTATGGGTATGTGAGTGTATGTGCGTGCGTGTGAGGATGCGTGTATGCGTGTGAGTGTACGTGTGTGCGTTTATGTTTCTGCGGAGAGAACACGTGTAATCCAGTGACCGCGCCTTGTCCTGCTGCCACGTCCTGGGCTCTGGCTCCCTCTGGTGGACATTGCGCGCACTGCAGTTAGCGCTTCCCCCTGTCCGGGGCGGGTGGGAGGAGGAGGGGGTCCTGCCTCCAGCTCTCCCCCACCCTGGGTACCCGAAGCTGCCCCCTTCTGAATCTCCAGATTCTGTGAGAAGTCACAGTCCCCTCGGCAAAATCACTGGATTGCAGCACTACGCTGCACCATGAATGCAAGTCAGAGATGCGAAACCAAGCCAGCAGCACCTTCTGAAGCAGTACAGCGGTGCTCAGGGCTGACTCCTGTCTCAGTGCTCAGAGCTGACTCCTGTCTCAGTGCTCAGGGCTGACTCCTGTCTCAGTGCTCAGGGCTGACTCCTGTCTCAGTGCTCAGGGATGACTCCTGTCTCAGTGCTCAGGGCTGACCCTGTCTCAGTGCTCAGAACTGACTCCTGTCTCTGTGCTCAGGGCTGACTCCTGTCTCAGTGCTCAGGGCTGACTCCTGTCTCAGTGCTCAGCACTGACTCCTGTCTCAGTGCTCAGGACTGACTCCTGTCTCAGTGCTCAGGGATTACTCCCTGCCTCAGTGCTCAGGGCTTACTCCTGTCTCGGTGCTCAGGGCTTACTCCTGTCTCAGTGCTCAGGGCTTGCTCCTGACTCTGTGCTCAGGGCTTACTCCTTTTTTTTTTTTGCTTTTTGGGTCACACCTAAAAGCATGCCGGGCATGACATCAGTGCTCAGTTTATTTTCCTGGACCCAAAAGAGCCCTTATGGCAGCAGTAAGAAAGGCGAACAAGCAGTGCCTGATAAAAAATTCACGGCCATCCTAGGCTGCCAAAACAAAGAAGGACTAAAATGACTGTCTGTACTTTCAATGCACGTACGCTGGCATCGGAAGCATATATTGAGGATCTGATGGTGCAAGCGCAAAAGATCAAGTACGACATCATTGGTCTGACTGAGACGAGGGAGGCATCAGTCACATCATGCTGTATTTGACACCAGAGAATTGTTCCTTGGAACATGAGAAAAAAGAGGCGCCGGTGGCATTGGTGTCCTTGTCAACACGGACATGGCCGCCAACATTGATTCATTTGAATGCCTTACAAACCGAATAGGACGATTACACTTGAAGAGATGTGGCCCACTGCCAGCAATTTCTATCTTCATTGTCTACGCAC
Source organism: Cryptotis parvus (assembly GCA_021461705.1). Lineage (NCBI taxonomy): Eukaryota > Metazoa > Chordata > Mammalia > Eulipotyphla > Soricidae > Cryptotis > Cryptotis parvus. The sequence goes on from JAJIBD010002604.1 coordinate 50,959, forward strand.
CAACATCCACATACAAAGAAGATGAAATTGAGAAATTCTACATGGAATTGGAGGAGTTTTATAAAAAGATCACACCTTCTACAAGATCATAGTCGGTGATTTTAATGCCAAGATAGGACCGAGAAGATCGGCTAAAGAACTCCACATGGGGACCCATGGCCTGAGAATGGAACTCAGAGACTATCTGAGTTCATCGTGTCCACCAAGACCATTCATGGGAACTCACAGTTCCAGAAGGCTGAAGCGAACGTTGGACATGGGAATCTCCTAGTGGATAGATCCACAATGAAATTGACCACATCATCTTCAATGGACGGTTTGTCTGACCGATGTAGCTGTCGTCCCCAAATTCCAAACAGGATTGGACCATGGTCTCCTTCATGCAAAATTCTACTTCCCGCAAGGGGAGAAAAGGCTGCAAAGTTTAAGAAGAGAACTCCCAGAATGACCACCAACTGGGAACACTTTGGCACCATTGCAGCAACATGGGAAGATACCATCATTGACGACATCGATGAAGAATACAACTGACTGGTTCAGCACCTCCATGACTGTGCGAAGAATGCCGAGAGAGAGAAAGACACAAAAAGGATGCCTGTCTTCCAGAAATTCTCGAGCTCGTTTGCCAATGTGGCAAGGCGCGAGCCTCAGGAGACCAAATGCTAACTTCCAAGCTTGCAAAGCAGTGAAGACCTCAAAGACAGAAGAGCAGAAATACTGGAAGATGCAGCAGAAGCCAGGAAAAGCATTCCACACTGCCCGCCTGTCCTTCGCCAACTATAAGACCAAGATGACTGCCCTCCCCGCCGCCTGATGGATCTATCACATCTTCCAGAAAGGCAATGGAGAAGATTTTCCATGACTTCTACTCAGATCTCTTTGATAGCCACATCCACCTGCCCACATACCAAATTCCACAGGATGGATATGTCATTCCCAAAGTTCTCCCTTCTGAAATCCGACATGCCATCTTGTCGGTAAAGAAGGGAACGCACCAGGCCCAGACAAAGTCAGACCCGAACACCTGAAGAATCTGCCGTTGGTACTCATCAATACACTAGCTTGGCTCTTCACACACTACCTGTCTGAATGCAAGGTGCCCTCCCAATGGAAAACCAGCAGGACAGTTCTACTGTTCAAGAAGGGAGACATTCATGACATTGGCAACTATCGCCCCATCTGCCTGTTGTCCATCATCTACAAGCTGTTTACACGAGTCATCCTGAACAGGATTAGCAGAACACTAGATGAAGGACAACCATGCGAGCAAGCTGGCTTCTAGAAAGGATTCAGCACAATTGACCATATCCACACAGTAACCAAGCTCATTGAGGTTTGTAGGAGTACAAGATGCCGCTCTGTCTCACGTTCATTGATTGAAAGAAAGCCTTTGATTCTGTGGAGACTGAAGCAGTCATCGAAGCCCTAGCCAAACAGGG
>JAJIBD010002605.1:0-80401 GCA_021461705.1 Cryptotis parvus
AAAAAAAAAAAGAAATATATTGTGTCTAAATATGCCAGTAATTTTTGTCTGGTAAGAAATATATTAGACATTTTTTTACATTTTTTTTTATTTTTAAAATTACAAAGATATACAATTAAAAGTTCATATTTGGGTTTTTGGTCAAACAGTGTTGCAGCACCCATCCCGCCACCAGTGCCCATCTCCCACCACCAAAATCCCGGTTCCCACCCTCCCCCCAGCCCTGCTCCATGGCAGGTTCTTGATTTCTTTCCATTACTCTCTCTTTCTCTTTTCCTTCCCCTGCAGACTATGAATTACAGAACATACATTAAAGGGTTGTCATGTGTATCTTTTGCCTCTATTTAATGCTCAGTTCTAGGTTGGCATTAGTACCCTCAACAATTGTCAGCACACTGTTCCATTTCTGTCTTACCTAGCCTCTGAATCCCCCACATGTTTGTGATAATTTCCACCTTTGACAGGACCTCCTGATATATGTTTCACTTGGATCTTGGATATTGGTATCATAATATGTACCTATATATTTATGTTATGCAGATAAATGCAGTCATTCTGTATCTGTCTCTCTCCTTCTGGCTAATTTTGCTCAACATAATCTTCTCCATGTCCATCCACTTATAGGCAAATTTTATAACTTCATTTTTCCTAATAGCTGCATAGTATTCCATTGTGTAGATGTACCAAAGCTTTTTTATCCAGTCATCGATTTTCGGGCACTCTGGTTGCTTCCCAGATTCTGGCTATTGTGAATAATGCTGCTATGAACATAAAAGTAGGGATGGTGTTTCCGCTGCGTATTTTTGGCTTCCCAGAGTAGATTCCCAGGAGTGGTATGGCTGGGTCAAATGGGGAGTTCAATTTCTAGTCTTTGGAGGAAAGTCCATATTGTTTTTCCAGAAAGGCCTGTACCAGCCGGCATTCCCACCAACAAGAAATATATGACATTTTGAAATGCAAATTGTTATGGACTCAGGCGCAAGCTAGAATTTAGCCTTTGTATTGAGAATATATATTTATCATTATTTAAAAATATTTACAAAAATAAATAAATTAATTAATTAATTAAAAACTTAAAAAAAACCTGCATTTCCTTGGGCCCAGGGGTTGACTCAGTAGCAAAAAGCACCTGCCTTGTAAGCTTGAGGCCACAAATTTGATCCCCCGAGTCACCTGCATGCAGCAAGTGTGGGGCTAGCAGTTTTACTCTCTGCCCACACCCCTGCTGCACCCTCCCACCACCACCACAATGCTGTGTGAAGTCCAGTGTGTGATCCATTATGTGCAAGCACCGCAGATAAAGTGTATGAACCTACAAAACACCAGGACTGAGTGTACTGGTGCCACAAACATATGTGTCCCTAAAGCACCACAGGCAAGCACTGCAACAGGGCATGTGTCAGTGCCAGTCATTTCAACAACAACAACGTGGGAGGGGAAAGCACTCAGAAAGCTTCAGTTGCCACGTTCTTTTTTCCCTGAGCTTATAATTTATTTTTCTGATTTTTGTTAGTATTTTTTGTTTTCTGAGTTTTTTGAGGCCACACCCAGCAGTGCTCAGGGCTTACTCCTCACTCTACACTCTGAAAGCACTCCTGGCAGGGTCTGGAATACCATATGGGATACCAGGGATAGGACCCCAGAAAGGCAAGTGCCCTACACACTGTATTATTGCTTCAGCCCTTTATATTAGTTTTTCTGTTTTTCCCTCAAATGCTTTTGACCTGGATTTCTGAGGTTTCTTCTACATCTTTTAGGATTTATTTACTTGTTTGTTTTGTTTGTTTGCTTATTAAGTACAAATGAGGTTTTTTGTTGTTGGTTGGTTTTTAATGTTTGGGTTACACTCAACTGTGTTCAGGACTTACTTATGGCTATGTATTCAGGATTGCTGCCAGCAGGGCTTGGGGACCATGTACATTGTCAGGGATCAAGTCCAGGTCAGCTGTGAGAAAGGCTAGAGACTTGCCAACTGCTCTCTCTCTCTCCCTGCTACATACCCATGCAACTTAAAATCTCTATTGGGGATAGATAAGCTCCTGTGCTGGGGAAATAGCTCAATGAGCTGAGCACGTGCTTTATTACAGGAGACTCAAGTTACATCCCTGGAGCTATATGATCCCCTTATCACTGCCAGCGGTGACCCCAGAGCCTGCAGTAGCCCCTGAACACCATCTGGTGGTGTGGGCCAAATCTACACACCAAATAAACCAAACAGATGATAGATAGATAGATAGATAGATAGATAGATAGATAGATAGATAGATAGATAGATAGATAGATAGAGTGATAGATAGATAGATAGATAGATAGATAGATAGATAGATAGATAGATAGATAGATAGATAGATAGATAGATAGATAGAGAGAGAGAGAGAGAGAGTAGAGAGATAGAGAGATAGAGAGATAGAGAGATAGAGAGATAGAGAGATAGAGATAGATAGATAGAGATAGAGAGATAGAGAGATAGATAGATAGATAGATAGATAGATAGATAGATAGATAGATAGATAGATAGATAGATAGATAGATAGATAGATAGATAGATAGATGAGATAGATAGATAGATAGATGTAGATAGATAGGTAGGTAGGTAGGTAGGTAGGTAGGTAGGTAGGTAGGTAGGTAGGTAGGTGGTAGGTAGGTAGGTAGGTAGGTAGGTAGGTAGATAGATAGATAGATAGATAGATAGATAGATAGATAGATAGATAGATAGATAGATAGATAGATAGATAGATAGATAGATAGATAGATAGATAGATAGATAGATAGATAGATAGATAGATAGATAGATAGATAGAGAATAGATAGATGATAAAAAAAAAATGAATGAATGAATGAATGACTGAATGAATGAATGAACTCATCTCTCTCTGAGGGTGGATTTGGACAGTTTTTTCACCTTATGATGGCATATTTTCCTGAAGTCTCAGTTTTCCACTTGTTACATAAACTTTGTCTACTCATTCTGCTCCTCCCTCCTCAGGTCACTTCTGTTTTCATCACCTAGTCTAGAAATAAACTTAACAATTCTCTTTACCCACCTCTGTCCACTGAAATGTGAATCCTCTATGTTGTGAGGATTTCTGTTATAAGGGGGTGTTTCAGTTTCTTCCCAACCTGTGGGGCTCTCTACATGTCATCCTTTGGGTTATTTTTTAGTCGTTCTCTTGGGAACAAGTAAAGAATCTTGCTCATCTACCATCTTACTATTGCCTTTAAAGCTTTTATTTCTGTAGATGTGGAGGTTAACTTGCTACCATTTTATTTAGGAGTTTTTATCAATGTGTATAAATAACATTGGTGTGTGCTCATTCACTTATTATCAAAGCATGGTTTTAATATCATGCTAATATTAACCATATTCCATGTCTTGCAGCAACCCATTCACCGTCATTGTTATTTTAAGGTACAATTTTATAAGAGAGAAATCTGTTCCTTCAACAGTTGGTACAGTTGGTAGATCTCCTTTGTAAAACAATTTTTTTTCCTCCTTTCCCCTGATCCCATGGGCCTATTTTTTATATTCTGTGTTTTTCTTATTTCCTAGTATGTTTAGGCCACTCCCACAATGCCTACCACAGACTGGATAGCTTTTAATGGCAGTTTTGAAAACTGAGGCACCAGCAAGGTTGTGTTTTGTGAACTTCCTCTTCTGGTACAAAGCTGTGGTCTTTTCACAGTGTTCTCACCTGGTGGAAGGAGCTAGAGATTGATCTGGGATTCTCCATGGATATTGAACTGACTCCATTCATGAGCACTGCACCCTATGACTAAGTAACTCCGAAAGAAACTCCATCTACCATGAGCATAATCTTTTAGGTTTAGAATTTTGTTCTAAGATTCTAAACCTAAAACAAAACAGTAACAATTATAGACCTCATTCCTATGACCCGATGGAATGGTTTGAGGTTCTTTATGTTCCTGAAGCAAGCAGGTGCCCTTGGGCTCTACTAGCATGTGACAGGACTTATGGAGATGTTACTGGGGCCCGCTCGAGCAAATCGATGATGAACAGGAAGACAAGTGATACAAGTGAAGTGCAGTGAAGTGAAAACAAAACAAAAACATTTGAATCATTGCAGGAGTTCTGTGACTTTTCCCCCTTGAAGTCAGTTTAGCTAGTATATTTCTCTAGAACATGGTTTTTCAATTTAATTTTTCTAATTTACTGAAAAATTTGTTTAAAATGTATTATCGCTCTTTGGCATTGCTTCTATATTTGTAAATAATGCCTGTATTTTGTATTTATAATTTACTATTCTAGTTCATGAATATTTTCAATTTTTTAATTACTATATTCCTTTTTCCTGGGATTTGGGATTTCAAGTTTATTACCTTTGTTCTTCTATGTATCATCAACTAACGGTGGCAGATTTACTATGACTCCCATTCTTCCTGGAAATAGGAGGCAGAGCCTGAAAAGAGAAAGAAGAAAATGTACTATTCTTGAAATGGTATATGCCAAGAGCAATATGGGCTGGCATTTCTCTAAGAAATCTAGATTCCAGTTGTTCTTTAAAGGAAAAGTTTTGAAAATCGTACTCTGAATTACTTGAAAAGTTCAAGCAGGCATAGTCTAGGGGAACATTTTGAGAGAATGTTAATGCATTTTTTATTACATAACAAATTTCTCTGCCATATTAGAAGCAAAGGAAACTTCTGTAGGTTCTGTGATTTATAGCAGAACCCACAAACACTCCATTACAGCCTGACTGTTAAGGGAGAATGAAATTTAAAAGTAATGACTATTATTTATTTTAAAGTCCTTATAGCTGACATTTTGCCTAGCTGATGAGCTCCTACACACATATAACCAAGACTTATACAAAGGGCAGGATTTTCCCTGCCTCCAGTGTCTGCAAACCCACAAGTGCAATAGAAGTACCAGAAGAGTTTGTTCTTGTGCCCCTTTATTGCTGTCCACAAATTTGATGCTTGGAATTTCTGATATCATCTGAATCTACTTTAGTCTGGGGCTACCATTTCTCAACATCATAAACATTTTTAAGTCAGGGACCAGAATAACAGTCCAGTGGGTAGGGCATTTGCCTTGCAGGCAGTCAACCCGGGTTTGATCCATGGCATCTGATATTGTCCCCTAAGCTCCACCAGAATTCCTGAGTGCAGAGCCAGGAGTAACTCACTGAGCATCATTGGGTGTGATCAACAAAAAAAAAAAAAAAAAAATTAAGTCAAGATGCTTCCAGCTTAACAAAAATACATAAATATGCAAAACAATAACTTTGGTACAAGACAATGAATAAAACATCAGATTATAAAGGTTGCTGAGAAAGACAGACTTACTCAAATTTAAGAAATCATAACAGGAATTCTGGAAGAAGAGCAGAGGCTTAGACTGTCATGCTGATTAAATTCCCTTTGGAACATGTGAATGGTACAAAGAGTTAAGGCCAGAGGAGTGTAGTAACTGGAGCGGTTGTACAAAGGGAATGAGACCAGGCCAGGAGAAACCAGTGCTCCCACCTGCTGAAACACCTGGTGCAGAGACAGGAGGGAGAGGAGGAGAGTGGGTGAGTGACACCACATATCTTTCTTAACTGGAATAGTCACTGATGCCTGCCAGCTCTGAGACTCACCTGTCGGGGCCAGTGACGTCAGACTCAGCCAGAGCTACTTGTAAACAAAGCCATCCTGCCTGACTGCTATGTCACCTCTGTGTGCTTTCCAAGTACTGGTCTGGAGGTAGGATTTCTCTCTTTACCTTCATCTATATCTATATCTTTATGCAATGTGTCAAACTTTTCTCCTTCCTAAAGGAATATCATCTGAGCAAAAGCAGAGTGATTGCAAACTGGGAGAGTTAGGTGCCCCGATCATGAAAAAGCCATGCCTCAGGAATCAGAGTCTAATGACAGTCATGGAAACTGACCAGCAGACTGGCCTCAACAGCAGCAATGTTTAGAGCCCAAACATATGGGCTCCAAACATTCTTTGGAATGGTCTAGTTCAGAACTGATTTCTGATCTCTTGCCATCAGAAATCTAAGAACATTGTGTTAGTACTCATAATTTCAGCCATAATCTGACTTCCATTGAAAGACTGGTAAACACCTTCATCCAATGTCTTTCTGGGACCAAGGGTGACAGTGAACACCCCAATGCTGACTCCTTCCCAGAGATAATTGAGGTCCTTAGCATAGGTGGTAACGTGCTTTTACCAGTCACATTTCATTTATTCCTCACTAAAACCTACAAGCTATCTTGTATTAATGAATAAATATCACATGGCAGATGAGAATAGATGCCAGGGAAAATTATGTGACCAACAAAGTTTCTTGGCCTGTGAGTGTAACTTTCAGACCCAGAAGCAGTTTTTTTTTTTTAAAGTCAGGTGGTTTACAATAGCATTTATTGTTATGCTTTTGATATTCAAAGTTACTGCACCACCTGCATCACCACGCCACCTCCATCTTTGACCCTTGGGTCCTTTCTGACCACCCTCATACTCCTCATAAGGTCCCCTTACCCCATCTCTACTGTGTAAATTCAGTTCTGTTGTTAGATGTTGGGGTCCCTTTAAGACTCCCTTTAAAGGGATGGCCTTTAACTCTTAAAGGGATGGCCAATATCCAAATTATGGGAATATATAAGAGTTGGAATAAACATTTGAGGAATTAGTTGACACTGGGTTCTCAGACTGGCTGGCAGGAGTAAGTTGGAGGAGCAGAGAACCTCGAAGGATAGGTCAGAGGCACAGAGAGAAGAGTTGGCTGAGCTTGCCTAAGGGCAGTGCTTGGAAATAAGTTTGAAGAGTCCTTTTTTTTTTTCCTTTTGGGTCACACCTGGCAATGCTCAGGGGGTTACTCCTGGCTCTGCTCTCAGAAATTACTCCTGGCAGTGCTCGGGGGACCATATGGGATGCCAGGGATTGAACCTGGGTCAGCCATGTACAAGGCAATGCCCTACCCACAGTACTATTGCTCCAGCCCCTGAAGAGAGACTTAAAGGGTGTTCAGAGCCTCTAGACTGGTACTGTACCCTTTATTGTAAGTTAGTCACACAGCTGAAAACTGACAGTCAGTCTAAGTGTTTATTTGTATTGAAACCTCATTTGTTTGCTTTGTTTATTTACATGCCACATGAGTAAGATCATTAGGTAATTGTCCTTTAATCTCCCTGACCTACTTTGCAACCTATACTTTCATCCAAGTTGCGGGGAAATGCTGGAGTGCCCCACATAAAACCCCAGAGCAGGGTCAGGGATCCCCTTCTGCCCCAGAGATCAGTGGCTGGCGGACAGAGAAAGACCACGAGAATCAGAGAAGTTTCAAAATGCTTTACTTAACACAGGTTCTGGCATACAAATCAGCAATAGGAAAAACCCCAAACTTAGGGTTCCCGACTGGGCCCCAGCCACGGGTAAGCCAGGATGGCTGCCACCATGTGTTAAGGCCCTGCAGAAGGGAGACAGTGAAGAGTCAAGCAGGGAGTGCCAACAATAAAAGAGCCCAGAGAGCTTAGCGGCTGGGGAGACTGGAGCCCGGCTCGCGCCGAGCCCAGCTGACGATGGGATCCCAAGGAGGGCAGATGGGTTTTGGGTGTTGGCCCATCGCCTCTGAGGGGTCCCGGAAGCAGCCAGATGAAACTTCGCCCATCACACTAGCCACCATCTTCGCTGTCCGGACGCTGAGAAACTGACCCACCGAACAGATCCAACTGAGCAAGACCAGTTCGAGCCCAGGTAGGCGGCTCCCAGAAGCGGGAATCACTGGGAATTCGCCAGATGGAGTCAGGGTTAAGCCACTCCCCCCTCCTCCATTTTGCGAGCCTGGTGGACCCGCCCAGGAACTGCCCGGGAACCAGTATGCAGAGCCGCAAGCGGCTGGGGAGACTGGAGCCCGGCTCGCGCCGAGCCCAGCTGACGATGGGATCCCAAGGAGGGCAGATGGGTTTTGGGTGTTGGCCCATCGCCTCTGAGGGGTCCCGGAAGCAGCCAGATGAAACTTCGCCCATCACACTAGCCACCATCTTCGCTGTCGGACGCTGAGAAACTGACCCACGAACAGATCAACTGAGCAAGACCAGTTCGAGCCCAGGTAGGCGGCTCCCAGAAGCGGGAATCACTGGGAATTCGCCAGATGGAGTCAGGGTTAAGCCACTCCCCCTCCTCCATTTTGCCGAGCCTGGTGGACCCGCCCAGGAACTGCCCGGGAACCAGTATGCAGAGCCGCAGCGGCTGGGAGACTGGAGCCCGGCTCGCGCCGAGCCCAGCTGACGATGGGATCCCAAGGAGGGCAGATGGGTTTTTGGGTGTTGGCCCATCGCCTCTGAGGGGTCCCGGAAGCAGCCAGATGAAACTCGCCCATCACACTAGCCACCATCTTCGCTGTCGGGACGCTGAGAAACTGACCCACGAACAGATCAACTGAGCAAGACCAGTTCGAGCCCAGGTAGGCGGCTCCCAGAAGCGGGAATCACTGGGAATTCGCCAGATGGAGTCAGGGGTTAAGCCACTCCCCCTCCTCCATTTTGCCGAGCCTGGTGGACCCGCCCAGGAACTGCCCGGGAACCAGTATGCAGAGCCGCATAGCGGCTGGGGAGACTGGAGCCCGGCTCGCGCCGAGCCCAGCTGACGATGGGATCCCAAGGAGGGCAGATGGGTTTTGGGTGTTGGCCCATCGCCTCTGGGGGTCCCGGAAGCAGCCAGATGAAACTCCGCCCATCACACTAGCCACCATCTTCGCTGTCCGGACGCTGAGAAACTGACCCACGAACAGATCAACTGAGCAAGACCAGTTCGAGCCCAGGTAGGCGGCTCCCAGAAGCGGGGAATCACTGGGAATTCGCCAGATGGAGTCAGGGTTAAGCCACTCCCCCTCCTCCATTTTGCCGAGCCTGGTGGACCCGCCCAGGAACTGCCGGGAACCAGTATGCAGAGCTTCTGCGGCTGGGGAGACTGGAGCCGGCTCCGCGCCGAGCCCAGCTGACGATGGGATCCCAAAGGAGGGCAGATGGGTTTTGGGTGTTGGCCCATCGCCTCTGAGGGGTCCCGAAGCAGCCAGATGAAACTGCGCCCATCACACTAGCCACCATCTTCGCTGTCCGGACGCTGAGAAACTGACCCACGAACAGATCAACTGAGCAAGACCAGTTCGAGCCCAGGTAGGCGGCTCCCAGAAGCGGGAATCACTGGGAATTCGCCAGATGGAGTCAGGGTTAAGCCCCCCCCCCCTCCCTCCATTTTGCCGAGCCTGGTGGACCCGCCCAGGAACTGCCCGGGAACCAGTATGCAGAGCTCCTGAGCGGCTGGGGAGACTGGAGCCCGGCTCCGCGCCGAGCCCAGCTGGCGATGGGATCCCAAGGAGGGCAGATGGGTTTTGGGTGTTGGCCCATCGCCTCTGAGGGGTCCCGGAAGCAGCCAGATGAAACTCCGCCCATCACACTAGCCACCATCTTCGCTGTCCGGACGCTGAGAAACTGACCCACGAACAGATCAACTGAGCAAGACCAGTTCGAGCCCAGGTAGGCGGCTCCCCAGAAGCGGGAATCACTGGGAATTCGCCAGATGGAGTCAGGGTTAAGCCACTCCCCCTCCCTCCATTTTGCCGAGCCTGGTGGACCCGCCCAGGAACTGCCCGGGAACCAGTATGCAGAGCCGCAAGCGGCTGGGGGAGACTGGAGCCCGGCTCGCGCCGAGCCCAGCTGACGATGGGATCCCAAAGGAGGGCAGATGGGTTTTGGGTGTTGGCCCATCGCCTCTGAGGGGTCCCGGAAGCAGCCAGATGAAACTTCGCCCATCACACTAGCCACCATCTTCGCTGTCCGGACGCTGAGAAACTGACCCCACCGAACAGATCAACTGAGCAAGACCAGTTCGAGCCCAGGTAGGCGGCTCCCAGAAGCGGGAATCACTGGGAATTCGCCAGATGGAGTCAGGGGTTAAGCCACTCCCCCCTCCTCCATTTTGCCGAAGCCTGGTGGACCCGCCAGGAACTGCCCGGGAACCAGTATGCAGAGCCGCAAGCGGCTGGGGAGACTGGAGCCCGGCTCGGCGCCGAGCCCAGCTGACGATGGGATCCCAAGGAGGGCAGATGGGTTTTGGGTGTTGGCCCATCGCCTCTGAGGGGTCCCCGGAAGCAGCCAGATGAAACTCGCCCATCACACTAGCCACCATCTTCGCTGTCCGGACGCTGAGAAACTGACCCACGAACAGATCAACTGAGCAAGACCAGTTCGAGCCCAGATCGCAGCGGCCGCTTGCAACCGTGGTCCACTAAAATAGTGAAACAGTAATGTCATTTAATGCACTGTATTCCACGAAGAGCAGGAAAGTTTGTCGGGAAGGAGATATAGAGACGAAGGGAAATGACATACAGAATCTTCCGGGTGGTTGGGGTGCGGGAGGGGGGAGGGAGGTGGGGACATTGGTGATGGTAGATGGGTTTGGGTGGAGGGATGGGTGTTGGAACACTGTGGATCCAGAACTCTACATGAGCATCTTTCAATTGTATGTCTAAAATGGTGTAATGATATTTGGGGGGGAAAATAATAAAAATTTAAAAAAAAAAAAAAAAAAAAAAGAGCCCAGAAAGAAAGCAGGCTAGTTTTATATCCCTGCAACACAGACTGCCCACTCCCAAAGGAGAGCAGTTAGGGTCAAATCCCTCAGGTAATTTCTCCCAGGACCTCACCTAGGCCCTTTGAAATGTTAATGTTGCTGAGCTAAGATCTGCTTTTGAAGTACCCCTGCAGTGGAGGAGGGGCTTCTGAGATGAACTGTATCTCAGAATACAAAGGCATGCATCTGTACCAAAAGAATATTCTACAGCAAGTTATATATTTCTCCAAGCCTTCATAAGAGTCTCATCTTTACTTCTTGGTTGTTCTGTATATTAGCCTTTGAGTTATCAGAGAGTCATTTTTGGTTGCTTGGAGGCAAATACCATTTCTCTCTGGTCTAATTATTTAGAGATCCAACATGGCCAGGCAAATATACTGGTAAGATCTAGGTAGTGCCACGAGATTGTGGCAGCATGAGAGAATATTTATACCAGCCAGTATAGAATACATAGTCAGATGAACTACCACATTCAAACTGTCTTCCTCCTATTTACAAAGTGAAGTGGCCTGTAGGAGCCAGGTGCAGAGGCTTTGGGCAGCAGTATACTGCAACACAAGAGTTATAGCAAAAGCAAGCCTTTTTATAACTTGTGTTATAACAACACAGTTATAGCAAAAAGCAAGCCTCCACCTTTTCTTTTAACGGAATCATAGTCCACTCTGTGTGTGTGTGTGTGTGTGTGTGTGTGTGTGTGGCGTATACTCACATGGGATATGCATATATATCCCATCTTTTTTGAATAACTGTTGAGCACCTGAAGACCCAGATCCTCGGAGTTTTCAGTCTCTGTTCCTTTCCTGTCTCACACTGTGACATTGGTTACTGATTGATAACCCTCTTTTACTTCAGCTTTGAGAAGACGGAGGTGGGACAGGAAGCCTAGTCTGTCAGGATCTGGCATATCAGGTAGGGCCCAGTGTGTGTGTGTGCATAGATTGGGGTTGGAGAATGTGATGGTGAGGTAACGTGAGCTTGGAATAGGGCAGAATCATGAGTTGGACATCAGGCAAACTAGTTGATTTTGTAGTACTTACATCCCTTAGCCAAGGCTAGAGCGTCAAAGTGACTTGGTAATGGGGGACTGGGAGGGGGCATAGATGACAGAGTGCAAGAGGCTATGGGGGACAAATAACAGCAGTGCTTTGCTTTACTTTTTTATACCTCAAAATAAACTTAATAAAAACAGTGGTTCGTGCTACTTGGAAAATTTGCAGAAATGGTTTTACTTCCCCTTTTCTCCATCCCTGAAATGACTTGAATCTGTGTGTGCCTCTTCTATGTGGCATGTAGAAAAGGTCCTTGTCCTCAATGTGCTCACATCAAGAAGGAAACAGGGACTGGAGAGATGTTTGTCTTGTACACAGCCAACCTGGGTGCAAGGCAGATCCATGTCCAGCACCGACAGGAGTAATCCTGATCATAGCACAGTTGGTTGCGCCCCCTCCAAAGAAAGAAGGCAAATAACAATAAAAGGGAAAGATCTTTGTCTAAGGCAGAAATTACAGTTTTAATAATCCTGTAATAATAAAATTGCAGTTGTAATAATCCTGGAAAACAGCAAAGGGAACTATATTAAGAATATTAAAAAAGAGTTTGAATGGATTTGGTAATTGAGTTGGTTATCACCAGATAGTAGAATATTGCTGTGCAAGCAATTTTGGAAACTTCCCAGGGATTAGTGTTCAATAATAGTACTGCACTTGACAGTAAGTAAATTATTTAGTTTCTTTTACATACACACACACACACACACACACACATCTCTGTTGGTTGATCAATTGACATTATTTCCTATTTTGATAGATTTATTGTGTAGCTTTAGATTAGCCACAATTTCTTATTTTTCAGTATGATGAAGGATGTGGTTAAATGGTCACATTCATTGCAATATGTCTTTGTATTTTGTAGCTTTAAGCATTTTCTTTGTTCATTGGTCTCTGAGCAACAACCACCCAGCTTAGATCTTACTCCTGGATCTGCACTCAGGCATCACTCCTGGAGGGGCTTGAAGGATCATATGGCTTGATTGGCAGAGATCAAATCATAGTCAGCACCTGCAAGGTAAACACTTAATCACTATAATATCTCTTCAAGCCCTAAGTTTAAGAATTTCTTTAGGGTAATCAATATATCTTCAATACATTCTGGAGTGTCTCCATTATTTCCTCCCAATCCACTGTTTCCTGGAACTCATTTTTTTTCCAGTTCTGACCTTCTATAATTATAATTTTTATATCAAATTGGCTCTGTGATTTGAAAGATAATTTATATTCTAGTGGATTTTGGCACATATGGTTCTCTTCATAAACCAAATTAAGATATTCATGTTTGCTAGTTGAATCTACTTTTATGTGCTCAGAAGTAATGCCTCGTGCTCATGGATCGCCTCCAGTAGATGCTAATGGGACCATGTGTGGTTAAGTGATTGAACTGGGGAATACCTCATGTGTTACAGTACACTGTTGCCCAGAGCCTCTGCATCTTGCCTGGAGTTATTCCTACAGGTCTCTTTGTAGATAAGGGGCAGAAAACATTTTGAATCTATGACTTTATGTGGCAGAATATCTTACCATATATTCTATGTCAGCTGATATAAATATTTTCTCTCATGTTACCACAATCATCGTGGGACTAGATAGATCTTACTAGTATATTTACCTGACCACATTGGATTTCTAAGTATAATACAGTCATAAGTAGACCAGAGAAAATGCTATTTGCCTCCAAGCAAGCAAGTATGGCTCTCTAATAAGACTAAAGGCTAATATATAAAACAACTATGAAGTAAAGACGGGAATCTTGTGAAGACTTGCAGAAATATATACCTGGCTGTAGAATATCCATTGGTACAGATACATAGGGCCTGGTGGAAAACCAAGGGCCTGCAGCTTTGGCTGGGCAATATTAATATTTCAATGGCACTAGGTGAGGTCCTAGGAGAAGTTACCTGAAGGAGATTGACTCTAACTGCTTTCGGTGATATAGGCCATCAGGGCTGAAAAGTTATAAAAGCTATAACCTGCTTTCTTCCACGTCTTTTGCCTTTTCTTTTCTTTTCTTCCTCTTTGACCTCTGCCTCTGCTCTCCTTCTCTATTATTACCTATAATATCTCTCTGGTCCCATCTTGTTTGATTTTATGTAATAGAAAATGTTTAAGTAATATATCATTCAATTAAGTTGTCACTTTATATTGCCCATTTAGAGTTGCCACATTAGAGACCAATGCTCAATGGAATATTTAAAATATGGATTTGATGTGCAAATTAAATGACAAAAAAAATAAAAGTTCTGTTTCAACTTCATGTACCAGAAATGAGTGTCATGAAGCATTTTATGGAATAAGTTATGTGACTATGAAGCACAAATAGAGACAGAGAGACAAAACCTTCAGCAATGTCACATTTAGACATTTCCCAATGACTGTTAAATGAAAAAGGAAAGAAAGACATAGGAATACCATTTTCCAATGTTATAGCAAATCTGTGACTTAATATTTAGCTGCAACTGAAAAGAGTTAATATCATTTCCACAGTATTGCACTTTTGTCTTACAAATGGATTCTTCTACAGATGTGCTCATCTTGCTCTTTTGCTTCTGCTTATCTAGTAAGAGTGTATGAATACAAGAGTGCTAACCAATAAATGATTCTTTTATGTGAATGCCCAGGAACAAATCGCAGTGACACAGATATTCGAAGCATGATGTACAATTGGGCACAGAGGAGGCGGATTTGCAGAGGTTTTGAGTCAGCCAAAGAGGAAAACAGTCTTTCTTTTTAGTTGTAAAAAGTCTTATGCCTTCACACAGGTATATTCCAGTCCCCTGCAGAGATGACAGGAAGAGTCCAGGATGACCAAACTTCCACTTAATTTGGCATCTCATGCTCTTAATTTGTGCTTCTTCCTACCTAGATTAATTTCTGCCTTAGAAATAATTGCTCTCCTAAATTTAAAATATGCACTTTCTTATTTAGCCAGAAGGATAGGAATTAGTTAGCATGTTCCAATTGCATGTGAGTTAGGACCTGCGAATGTGGGGAGAAAGGGAAAGCAGCTAATTGAATAATCAGCCTATTTCCCCCTAGTGAAACTGAAGGTTCGGTTCCACTGCTCTTTGAGGGTAAACACAGCCAGGAGGTAGAGGAAGGGAAAAAATCCACTCTTTTAGAAAAGTTGATTCCATACATAAGCTATCATTCGACAGTATATAAACTTCAATTGGAGCAGATTTTTATAGCCTTTGTAGCATGTCCTATACTTCTTATTGAAGAAATATTGCCTTATAACATATAATATATATATATATATGTGTGTGTGTGTGTGTGTGTGTGTGTGTGTGTGTGTGTCCAGGTGTGCACCTGGAACAATATTCAGGTCCCTACTGAACATCCAGTTCTATTCCTCACATACATTTGTCCCTTTTGTCCCAATTTATTTACCTCCTTTCCACTCTTCTAAAAAACACAAAGACTTAGTGATATGGGATCTGAACAAGAAGCAGAAAGTTATTCTGTGTAGACTATAAGGGGAAGAGTGGCAGAGAGGCATACATAAATCTAGATTGTTATGAAATTAAGGCAACATCTTTTTTAAAGTTGTCACTTTTTTTTAACTGAGGAGGAAATGCTACTTGAATATAGGGCTCCCACTTTCAGGCTTTGCAAATTGTATCACTTAAGTATGATAAACACATATTCTCAGAGAATATGAGCTCCCATTTCTCCTGTAATATTCACGCATTTCTGTATAGTTTCCTGAATAAGCTCGGTTCTTCCCAGTAAGAATGAGCTAAACTAGGTAACAGTGTGCCTAAGAGAAATATATTCTTCTTGAACAGACCCTTGTTGCATGCTCTCAACTTAGTCCAACAGCAAGTTGCAAGTGTTTTTTGAAAGATCATATCATAAAACAAGCATCTTTCTCTTCACTCCTAGCTTAGTTATTTCCACTCAGATGAGCTCATTGTCTCCTAGAAAACTGTTGCCTTATACAAAATTATCTATGATTAGTATTTAATTTTTGTTCTTATTAGGGAAAGGGCCAAGACATTGTGAGAAACTTAATTAATTTAATAAATATTTGCTGAAATATATCTAAAATATATGGTCAGTGATAAATATATAAGCAGGTATGATCAGGTGCTTTTCAGTAAAGAATCTTCCATCCAGTGGAGGACATCAGAGACTTAAACTGTGCAGAAAGAAGCTCGTGGCTTAGACACAGACTGATGACTCAGTCAGTATAAGAAAAAAAATCTTTAGGGGCTCTGCATCTGGTTCTGGAAGGATTTCAGAATTTAGTTAAATATGTCCTAGGGATGTAGAATTAAGACTTTGGAAAGGGAGACCTGGATAGTGCCCTCTGGTAACCACAGAGTCAAGGATAGTGCTGTAAGACACAAAGTTCTGAGGCTTTTTTCTTCTTGACAGCTAAGTAAGGCTGTCAAGAAGAAAAAAAAGGGGCAAAAGGCATGTTCAAATACAGCAAAGACAACAAAGACCCAGATTTTATGCTCATGGAACAACTGACTTACTTTCATAAATAGACCATTCCCTGCTCTGCTCCCCTCACCCCCCCACACCAAATCATTTGTCCATAATGATAATTAGGTAAGCCTGAAGATTCAGACTTATGTTTTATAGGCAATAATGGGTGAATGGAAAGGTTAAGTGAACACAGGATCTTGTTCACTGAGCCATTGTTTTCACATCATTTTTATTCAATAAGCAAGGCATAAAGAAGTTACATTAAAAAGCATTCTATTCTAAGGGACATATTAGGACTTTAAAATATTGTGTGTGCAAAGGTGTGGGAGTCAGAGGTTAGGTAAGACTTAGAGAAGGGAACAGTGTGCTAATAATTCTTGAAAGTGCTAATATCAACCTAGAACTGAGCATTAAATGCCGCCAAAAACATACACATGATAACCTCTAAGTGTGTGTATTACAATCCACAGTATGTAAGAGAAGGAAAAAGAGAAAGAGAAAGAGAGAAAAGATAAAGAACCTGCCATAGAGGCAGGCAAGGGAGGGGAGAGGAAATTGGGGACACTGGTGGTGGGAAATGGGCACTGTTGGAGGGATGGGTGCGGGAATACTGTATGACCGAAACTCAAACATGAATATCTTTGTAATTGTATATCTCATGGTGGTAAATTAAATATTAAAAAATGACGTTTAAATTATTATGTGTGAAGAAGAAATGTGCATAGTCAATATCTGCTTTCCAACTTCATTGGTTATATATAGGTAAGGACTTGGGAAATTAAAAGCACTCAGCTGGTTAGTGACTACTTTAGAGTACTGATGCTTTAGAGTTTGGAATTCAGAGGACCACTTAGTTACAGCTCCCTCTGAGATGAAGTGTCCATAGTTCTGTTAGTGCCACACAGAGAATGTAATGTTTCCACCAGATTTTCCTTGTCTGTAATAAAGGGACTTTTATACCTAGCAGAAAGGTGCTTCTTTTAAAATGAGAGCTTGTTTTGCTCATCTAATTGTTCTTAAACTGCCATCAGATTATTGCCTCCAGGCTTCTTGTGTCTCTTGAGAACTGAATCTGAGGCCCCTAGGAAGGAAGGAAGGAAGGAAAGAAAGAAAGAAAGAAAGAAAGAAAGAAAAGAAAGAAAGAAAGAAAGAAAGAAAAGAAAGAAAGAAAGAAAGAAAGAAAGAAAGAAAGAAAGAAAGAAAGAAAAGAAAGAAAGAAAGAAAGAAAGAAAGAAAGAAAGAAAGAAAGAAAGAAAGAAAAGAAAGAAAGAAAGAAAGAAAGAAAAGAAAGAAAGAAAGAAAGAAAGAGAGAAAGAGAGAGAGAGAGAAAGAAAGAAAGAAAGAAAGAAAGAAAGAAAGAAAGAAAGAAAGAAAGAAAGAAAGAAAGAAAAAGAAAGAAAGAAAGAAAGAAAGAAAGAAAGAAAGAAGAAAGAAGAAAGAAAGAAAAGAAAGAAAGAAAGAAAGAAAAGAAAGAAAGAAAGAAAGAAAGAAAGAAAGAAAGAAAGAAAGAAAGAAAGAAAAGAAAGAAAGAAAGAAGGGAGAGAGGGGGGAGGGAGGGAGGGAGGGAGGGAGGGAGGGAGGGAGAAAGAGAAAAGAAGAAAGGAGGGAGGGAGGGAGGAAAGGAGGAAAGGAAGGAAGGAAGGAAGGAAGGAAGGAAGGAAGGAAGGAAGGAAGGGAAGGAAGGAAGGAAGGAAGGAAGGAAGGAAGGAAGGAAGGAAGGAAGGAAGGAAGGAAGGAAGGAAGGAAGGAAGGAAGGAAGGAAGGAAGGAAGGAAGGAAGGAAGGGCGAGAGGGGGAGGGAGGGAAAGAAAGAAAAAAAATCCAATCATTTCTGATGCATTATTTAACACACTTGTATGTCATTGGAGAGTACTACAAAGCAGTAGGAAGTGAAAGTCACAAGAGTACCTCAGGTGGCAATGGAGAAAAGGCATTTTATGGCAATTGTAAGGGTTTGGAAAAGTAAACATTCTTTAAAAGCTCTGTTGGATAATTTCTGGGTTCTATCATTACATAGATGGATCTTGTTTATGCGAGGCCTTGCAATGGCCATATGATACAAAATTAATTTCTTAGTGATTGTGACTAACCAAATTAATAGCAAGTGGTCTCAGTCTCTGGGAAAATTCAAAGCTAACTGTTGTGTTTCCTAGTACCAGAAATACATATTTTCAACTTTTGGTTCTCTGAATACATGAATGAAAATTGTGTAAAATTACTTTATGTACTTCCATGTTTTGCTAAGTTTTAAATATTTTATCATGAAAATAACAAAATGATAGAAAATTTCCCTGTATGTATAAGTGATGTTCTTAAAAATCTCATCTTTTAAAAGAACCAAAGAAAGTAATTTGAAGCAAAGAGAAAAGTGTTTTAACACTTCAAAAGTCTAAGACTAGGAAAATATGAGTTTAGTGAGGAAACTCGGGACAAAAATGAGTGTGGGAGGAGATGAAACATGAACTGGAGGAAACTTGCAAAGAATTCAAAGGGGTAGACCATGGGGATAGAGGATTGGATGGACACAAATAAAATAAATTCTATAAAGTAATTTAAACAAAAGAAATCCACATTTATTTCTTTGAGAGTTGAAAATAAAAATAACTTGGGAGAAAAATGACCTGCAGGCAAAGGAAAGTCAACACATGGTTGGAATTTCCAAATAAGTTATAAATGTTTGAAAATCAAAGGCGAGAAGATGCAAAAAGGTAAACACGTGCTCCCAGCAAGAGAAAAATTGTAAATGGTGTCTTGTCCAGCAGTATCTGCCTTCTAGCTTTACAAATTAAAAAGCAAAGAAAGAAAAATGGTGGAGGAAGAATAAGTACAAAGATCTATGAAATGTTTGAGTCAAATATTACTTAAAGCTACAAGTGAGAAAAAAATATAAATATGATACTATCTAAAGTACAAAAATTAATTTTAAAATACGTTGTTAGACATGACCGCAAAGCATGGAGAAATATACCTACTTCAAAAGATAAAGATGTCCCCTTTAAAAATAAAGGCAAAACAAAAAAAAACTAGGGGCTTGAGTGATGGTCTAGCTGATAGGGCATTTGCCTTGCAATTGGGCCTACCCGCCTTTGATCCTCAGCATCTCATATGACCCCCTACCCCACCAGAAGTGAACCTTGAGTGCCGAGCTAGGAGTAAGCCCTGAGCATTGCTAGGAGCTTAAGGTAATAATAATAATAATAATAATAATAATAATAGTAATAATAATAATAATAACAACAACAATAATGATAATAATAATAAATTTAAAAGTTAAAAAAAACACTGAGCTAGAGGCCAGGGGGATAGCTTAGAGGGCTGCAGTTCTTACCTTGTATTCCAAAAGCTGGTCCTCTGTACAAGACCCTCTGCGCACTGCCAGGCTATCCCTGGTGGCTCCCAGCAGCACTGTGTTCACCTGGAGTTGCATTTCTGGACTTGAGCATGGAACATTTGCTCAGTTGGTCAAGTTTTTTCTGGGAATATCCCTCAGAATTCTGAGCATTGCTTGGCAAAAAAATCAAACAAACCAAAAAACCCTGTCATGCTTTCCCCCAAAAAATAAACTAAACTGTATGGAAATAATGCAAACATCAATAAACTTATGAAGATGTAACTTAAAGAAATTTTTTCTGATCATAATGTTACTAAATTGGAGATCAGCTACCCTCCCCAATAAAATTGAGAAACCTCAAATGTGTGAAGACCAAATAATACACTTCTCAGTGATAATAGGTTTAATGAGAAAATTTAAAGCCGAAATTTAAAATTACCTGGAGACAAATAAAAATGAAGATGCAAGTTACCAGACCAATGGGAGGCAGCAAAAGCAGTTTAGAGTAAAGTTAAAAACAATTCAGTTTTGACCAGAGTGCCCGAGAACTGATGACTGGGTAAAGAAGCTTTGGTACACCTACACAATGGGATACTATGCAGCTGTTTGGAAAAATGAAGTTATGAAATTTGCCTTTAAATGGATGAACATGGAGAGGATCATGTTGAGTGAAATTAACTAGAAGGAAAAAGACAGATATAGAATGGCTGCATTTACTTGCATGCTATATATATATCATTATATATGTATATATGTATATATATATATGTGTGTATATAGTATAATACCAATATCCAAGCTCAGGCAAAACATGAATCAGGAGGTCTTGTCAAAGGTGGAATCTATCACAAACGTGTGGGAGTCAGAGGTTAGGTAAGACGGAGAAGGGAACAGTGTGCTAGATAATTGTCGAAAATGATAATACCAGGCTAGAACTGAGCATTGAATCCAGGCAAAAAGATACACGTGATAACCTCTAAATGTATGTATTGCAATCCACAGTGTAACAGAAGGAGAGAGAGAGAGAGAGAGGCAGGCTAGGGGAGGAGGGAGGGAATCTGGGACATTGGTGGTGGGAAATGGGCACTGGTGGAGGGATGGGTGCTGGTACACTGTATGACTGAAACCCAAACATGAAAATCTTTGTAATTGTATATCTCACAGCAGTATAATAAAATATTTTTAAAAAAAATCAGTATTTCATATAGAAGCAGCCAAAATTATAAACAAATTTAACCTTACAGCTAAATCAACTGGAAAAAGAACAACAAACAAAAAGAGTAAAGGAAAGATGTTAATAAAATCTGAGCAGACATAAGTAGAAATAAAAAAATAGCATTATTGTTTTAAGAAGATAAATAAAACTGATAAATATTTAGCTGGGAGTGTTGAGGAGAAAACTCTAGTAATCATAATCAGAATTAGAATGGAGAAATTACAGCCCCTGGCAATGGAATATTGCATATATTAAACCTTATCATTAATAGCACTGTATATCATAAGAAGGAAGAAAGGAAGGAAGGGAGGAAGGAAAGAAGGAAGGAAGGAAGGAAGGAAGGGAGAGGGAGGAAGGTAGGGTAGGGGCAGGGGAAGGGGAAGAAGGGAAAAGAGGAAGAGAGAAATAGAAAATAAAGAGAGAGGGAGAAAAAAAAACAATTCTTGACTCATAGCCCCATAATCAAATAAAATACTTCCTAATATATTTTATAAGGCAAACAGTTCCTGATACCAAAGCCAAATGAATACATAAACAAGAAAATTATAGTCCAATATTCCTTCAAGACACAAGTGAAAAAAATTCTCAACAAAATTCCATAAATCAGGGCCGGAGCGATAGCCCAGCGGGTGGGGCGTTGCCTTGCACGCGGCCGGCCTGTGCCGCCCGGGTTCGATCCCCGGCATCCCATATGGTCCCCCGAGCATTGCCAGGAGTAATTCCTGAGTGCAGAGCCAGGAGTAACCCCTGAGCATCGCCAGGTGTGACCCAAAAAGCAAAAAAAAAAATTCCATAAATCAAATTCAATAATTAATCTATTATTAATCTAAACACAACCAAATCAAGTGGTATTTATCCCAACTGCACATGGATTGTTAAGTATATGCAAATAAACCAACACAGTACACAATATATTCACAAAAAGGAAAACAAAAATCACTTGGCAATATTAATATATACAAAGAAATATCTCATAGGATTCAGGACACAATCATGATAGAAAGTCAATAGAATGGGGCCAGAAGGAACATATCTCTGCATAATAAAGACCATATATTACAGATCCATAGCTAATATCATACTTAGTGGTGAATAACTGAAAATATTTTCCTTAAATTCTGAAATAAAAGAAGACTGCCCATTGTCATTGCTTCTATTTAATCTGTATGGTCACATGTTCAAGTTTCTGGTGTTGCTACACTCAATAAACATGAGCCTAATAGGTCTGCTGCCCATGATCCCCAGTGCCACTTGCAATTTATAGTCACACTGCAGCCAGGTACATGCATAATCAAAGTGTGCCACCCCGGTGAACACCGCAGTTAGGGCAAACACATGCCTGAGCACTATAGCAGCCCTGATGAGTACTACAACCATAACTTGATGCCTCAGTGGAGGAGGCTGAGTCCTGGCTAATATAGTAAAGCACTTCAAGTAAATCTCAATGAGCACTACCAAGATCTGTGGTCCCTAAAGAGCACCTTGGGCAACATGTATGGCATCACCACCAGTTTTGTGTGCAACGGGCTCTACACATTGCAACAAAGCAATAGAGGGAGGGGGGAGCAAAAATTATAAAATAAAAAATTTTAAACATTTAATTTTATTTAAAGCCCCATGATTTACAATAGTGCTAAGAATGGAGTTTTATGCATATGCATTCTGACCCCACAGCCTTCATTGCAGGGACCACTTCCCTCCGCCATATTTGAGGGTCCCACTCCATCTACCACCTCATCATCCCTCCCACTTCCACCACTGCTTGCTACACTCAGTTCTATAGACCAGTTCTCCGTTCCAGTTGCCTTTGGTCATTTGGACTGTTTAAATCCCACTTCCAAGAGAGATCATCTAGCATCTGTTTCTTTCTTTCTGTCTGATTTAATGCAGCATGATGCCCTCCAGTTTCATCCACACGGTGGCAAATCGCATGATTTTGTCTTATGATAACCAACAGTTCATAATGTTGTAAGTGTCTCAACACATCTGTAAAGGAATGAGACCTCTACTTTGTATGAAGTTAAATTAAAAGGGCTCATATGAGTGTGGGCAAGGTGATTCTGTGGGTTTCATTTTTAGATGAATTGTATTTCAGTATGCAGTAATGCTGATTTCAGAATGGAGTGGGCAAATGCACAAACCCACATTACCTACCTCTTCATGCACAAATATTTCATCAAATATGATCAATTTAATTTAAATGTTCATCTTTCAAAACAGAAAATACCATTAAGGGACGGGAAGAGGGAGACATTGGTGCCATCATTTAAAAACAGTAATCAAGTACTGGCCTCACCCTGCTAGTAAGGTTAAAGAGAATTACACTGGCAGAGAGAAGGAAACTTTGAGTCTGGAACACTGGCACTTTCACTCTCCCTTATCATATATTTTTTTAATTAAAGAATTGTGATTACAAGCTTATTGATAGTTGAGTTTTAGCCACATAAAATATTTCAACGACATCCCTGTGTCATATTTTTTAACAATACATACCCAGATTTTGTTGTCGAGGACTCTGGGGACTGCACTACTTTAAGGACTGTGCTTTCAAACTAAACCCATGCAGGAACCTAAAAGAACTCTGATCATTAAAACACACAAAACAAATAAAAATATTTTTATTTATAAATAAATCCTATTCACTGAATCTAGGATGGGAAGCATTTAGTTTGTGGAGCACAAAGCAGATGTAATGACCTCTGGTGTCCTTGAGATGTTCTCAAGGGACCTGGCAGGGGGAGGTTTGCATCAGGCCCTAGAGACCAGCCTCAGAGGGAGAGAGGCAGTGTGAGAGGGGGGCCCAGGAAAGGCAAGCTGGAGGGATGTAAATGCAGGTTTGGGCAGGGGAAAGCTCTGGAAAGCTACAACAAATGTCAAGAATGGTCAACCAAAGGGAGATAGCAAAGATATGTATTCCATTCTGTAAAACGTTCACCAAACTTCCAGCAAACTCCCGGTTTTCCACCAATGCTTGAAGAGATGTTAACTGGCTTAGCTTCTCTCTGTGGGTCCTTGAGCACAGCCTGTGGAATGATCACACAAAGCTGCAAGTCTCTATGAAGTTACAGTGATTTATTAATGTGCTAAGGGACATAGTTTTGCACATCCTATGTCCTGTGTTCAGACCTCACATTGGTTCCTTGCTCTTCCTGGTCCTCGATGTCCTGTGAACAGTCCTTATCTGTTCCTCCATGAGCTTGTCCCTCACTGCAGACCATGTTATCCACTGGTCTGTCTCTCAATGTCCTACGCTGTCCAAGAATCTTGCGTCCTGTGATATCATTGCATCCCTCAGTGTCCTGAGCTCACTGAGGATCCACTGGTCTGTTGCCAAAGCTCTGTAATCTGTCCCTCTTTGCTGGTATTTGCTGATTTCCTTGATTCTCCAGTCACAGGTGGGTGAAGAACTACATTTCTTTCTGAGGTTCTCCTGGGCATTGGTGAGAGTTCAAAGAGACACTAGCACCCTATATCCTGTTGCTTGAATAGGGTTCAAGAGGAATTTACCTGACTTGTTGCTCCCATTAAAGCATTTTATCTCTGCCTCTAGCCACTTCCATTGTCTCTAGGACTGACTTCACCTCCTGAGGGTTTTGTACTTAACAATTAGCTAGTACCACTCCACTCCTTCTCCAACAACACCCAAGCAGAAAGGCATTTTATTAAGTGGGAGGTGAAGACACCCTCTAAGTTCCAACAAGAAGTAAAAAGTAGAGATGTTTCTGTCTTTATTTTATAGGTTCTCTGCCTCACAGAGCTAGTTTACTCTTTTAGTTTGACTTAAACGCCAAAGGGGATCAACTAATTTCATCATAGATATTGCTGAAAGGAAAAGATAAACTAATCCCAGACAACAAGGGCAGTATTTTCTGCAGAGTTTGGTCTAGGTAAACGGTCAAGCCAGTGATGTCAATAAAGCATAAGCTCCTCAGAAATTGAAATTCAGTTTAATGAGCACTAAATTCACAATCTCGCCCAAAAGTTGCACTGACAGTGCAGTAAGTAGTTCCCTTTGAAATTACAACAGTCCAATCGGGTGTCTCTATAGTAAAATCCTCCTTCTTGCTGATGAAATTGGTTGCTATGGTAACAGAGTTAAAGCAGCAAGTGGCAGAAAATCGTTTTTCCATCCCCAGCATGATACTGCCTCCTTTCACAAAATAACACCAGCACTTGGGCAAATTACTAACCACATCAAGGAAATAAAGTCCTAAGTGTTGACACTATAGAATTATCAGATATGTTCTCTTCTTCACATACTGCTTCATCTCCCCACACCACCCCATCACCCCCCATTTATCGATCACCCCACCCTGATCCATAAGCAAAATTTTTTCCACAGAAATCATTCTTAGTGGTTCCAGGGGTACCATGTGATGATGATGATTGAGCCCAAGGACTTGCACATGCTTGACATGTGCTCTACCATTTGAGCTTCACCTATTCTGTCATTTCTTAAGAAATTCATTCTATCCCTTCTTCACTCATCTGATGGGGCCAGTAATGCCATAGTGCTTTACAGAAGTTCATGACAGGCAGACAGGCAATGGCAGAGCCTAGGCACACCCTGAGCATCCCATTTATCCACATTTCAAGTCCTCATAGAAACTTCCTAACTGTCTTTCATATGCTAACGTCTCTCCTGACACTCAACCATTGAGCTGTCTTTTAATTCTTTGTGATTATAATGGCACTCTATAAAGTATTGATATACTGACCTGATCAGAAAGTGAAAGAGGAGCCAGAAAGATAGTAAGGCACTTGCCGTGCATGTGGCAGAACTGGGTTCTATACTGGCATTCCATATGGTCCCCCAAGTCTTCCAGGAGTGACCCCTGAGCCCAGAGCTAGGAGTAAGCCCTGAGCATTGCTGGGTATGGCCTAAAGCAAACCAAAAAAGAAAGTGAAGGATTTTTTCTAAGTAAACAAACCTCTCCCAACTTTACTAACTTTCTTACTACTGCTGAAACAACCACCAGCTTAGTTTTTAAAACAAAACAATTTATCTTACAATGCTGAGATCAGACGTCTAATATCAGTCTTTCTAGTCTAGTCAAAGTCCTAAGGATTAGGATGTAAATCATCTTTGGGAGGTCTTCTAGCACTGAAGTAAAGGATACAGCATGAAAATCATACCAGCCATCTTTCATGCAGTCAATGACAGGCAAGAGAATCGGTGTGTGCTCTAAGGATGACGTCACAAAAATTAAATTTATTTGTATTTTAATGGTGTCACTGAGATATCAAAATTTCTGAAACCATCTCCCTCTGGGCTTGTCATTAGGGAACAATAGATATTCTTAAAATGTAGGTTCCTCTAGACGGGCTTTGATATTTGCAGTGAAAAATTATTTCCAATATCCAGAAGTGAGATAGATAGAGAAATTAGAAAAAAGAAACACATAATGGGTATAAGCTGATTTTTTGAGTTGGAATACTGATGTATGAGAGACTGTAAAATTATAACTTGATAAAATTATAACCTGACTGTATCTGTTTCAAATTGATCCATGGTTTAATTTTCTGAATACCTCCCTGCTCGTGATACAAAATAAATTAATGTCTTCTTTGCCTCTAAGCTTTATAAAGCAGGTATAAGGGGAAAGAAAGGATGAAATTTATTGGCTTACCAATGTAACCAATTATTTAAAAAATACCTTTCATTAGTACACTGCCCATAATTTTTGCAAGAGGGCCTGCATCCTGAAATTTTCTAATAATACTCTAAAAATACTTAATTCTAAATGAAACATTTCTCCAATGTTATTCAAAATACATAAACCCCAAGGAGTTTCGGAAAGACACTTTTTTTTGGTGTATTTTTGCTTTGTTTGAGGGCCACACCCAGAGGTGCTCAGGGATTATTCCTGACTTGTGCTCAGGAATCATTCCTGCTGAAGCTCAGGGAACCATATGTGGTGCTGGAGAGCTAACTCAGGTCAGCCACATACCAGGCAAGCACCTTACCTGCTGTAGCATTTCTCCAGCCCTGGAAAACACATTTTTAGCTTCCTCTCTTAGGATAGTTGTTTGCACATGATTTGCCCACTAACTAGCTGTGGACAATAGGAAAGAAATTCAGGAGCGAGCAGTTATACCAGAATTTTCCTCACAGGTTAATAGAACAGAGAGAGCAATAAGCTTTAGAGCATCCCAAATTTTTGTTCTTCATTCAAAGTCTCTACATGATGCAGCTTCCCAGAGTTAAAAAGCAAAAACTCAGCCTTAATGTTGTGACAGATAGAAAGGAACAACAACAGAAATAAAATTCCCTGGATGAACTTTTTAGATAAGTTTCAAGAACAGCAGACGTTGAAATTAGAACATTATGAAAAATGAGACTGAGTGTCTGGGTTGGCTGTTAAGTACAGAGTGTCTCCATTTCTATGGGAGATGGAAGGAATGAGGCGGCTCCAGGCCTGCAGATCCTGCACACTAATCTGGGCTTAGAGATATCAGCCATGTAGCAGGCTGTCGCACTCTCAGGTTGCTGGCAGTTTGGCGAGACTGAGACACTAAGTATTTGTTTCCTAAGGATTCTTAACTCAGTGTGGATGACTGTGCAGGGCCCAGTGAGACAACTTCTCTGCTTGTGGCTAAGACCCAGAATGAGCAAGAGGAAACTTCCTCTTTTCTCTTCTGCAACTTGTTTCTCATCCAATTCTCCAGTTCAGCTCCCCTGCCCCTCCCCACCTGTTTCTGGCTACTTACAGGATTGTGTGTTTTCTTTGACTCCTTAAGCGAGCTGAGCAAGGAATTCCTAACATAACAGTCATAAAGCCTAACTTTGTTCTAAATTCCTGTGTGGAATTCTAGAAGCTATTCTAGAAGCCACAGGCAGTGTTGAGGAGTGGGGGTCAGCTAGGCAGTTCAGTTCTGCAAAACCTCCCGGTGAAAGCATCTTCACAGGGCAGGCCACTCTCACTTCTCCAGACTCCTCTTCTGAATGTCAGAAACGCTTTCGTAGTGCACCCAGCCGCCTTCCAGGTCCTAAATCAGAATATGTCATGAGTACAAAATCACACAAACTTTCAACAGAAGTATCAAATGCTTGATGGACTCAGCCACTTTTTAACCCTGAATCAAAGAACCTGGCAAGAAAAGGAATAATTTTATTCTGCTATGAGGAAATAATCATAGCCGAGAGACAAAAACAAAATAGATCATTCTAATTAATATACTTTGTGATTAGGTAGCAGAAGCAAAGCTATAGAGTATTTTCACCCAGATTTGAACTAGCCATAGAATTTCCTTTTAGTCTAAATGAAGGACTCTAGGCAGCAATTTCCAAAATGCAGGTTGAGAGCCAGCCCCTTTGTGGAGAGCCACTTGGTATAGCTTATTCAAGGCACCTTCAACAACTCAATACCATTATTAAATTAATGCTAGTACGTCAAATTAAGAAGTTTTTTCACAAAAAGAAATTATTACCAGGATAAAGAGACCCCATAGACTAGAATATCTGCTCATACCATATGACAAATGGTTACTATCCAAGGCCATAAAACAAAACTTAAGAAAAAATCACTGAACATTATCCAAAAAATGGGAGATGAGCAGAAACTTACTCAAGGAAGACACATCCATAGGCATGTAAAAACATACATGGCATCACTGATCATCACGGAAATGTAAAGCAGAACAATGAGATAGTGCCTTACACCAGTAAGACTGGCACGCACCAAAGGGAATGATCAAAGAGAATGAAAACAACCAATTTGATGTGGATAGGAGGAAAAGGAACCCTCATCTCTTGGTGGTAGGAATGGTCAACTATTTTGGAAAACAATATGGACACTTCTATAAAAACTAAGAATTGAGCTCCCATATGATTCAGCAATTCCATTGTTTAGTATCTATCCCAAAGACCCAGAAACTATTCAGGAAAGATATTTGTGCTCCTGTATTCATTGTAGTACAACTTACAATAGCAAACTCTGGAAACAAACCAAGTGTCCAAGAATAGATGACTGGATAGGAAACTATGGTACCTACGCACAATGGAATACTACTTGGCTATAAGAAAAGATGAAATCATGAAATTCCCCCACTACATGGATTAAAGGTGAAAATAGTGTGCCAAGTGAAGTCAGTCAAAAAGAGAAGGACATATACAGAATGATCTTCCACATAAGTGAGATATAAAGGAACATAGCAAGAAAGTAACAAACATCCAAAAGCAACAGAATCTGTGACTAATCCAAAAAACTGAATTCACCTTGATGGGGAAGGGAGGGGTAGGCTAGTAGGCTTGAGGCAGAAGCCTGAGACAATGGTAAAAGGTTGCAGATGTTTAGTTGAGGGTATGTGGTGTTGCAATATTGTACGCATAAAACCTTATAATTGACACTATTGTAAATCATGGAGTATATTCAAAAATTTTAAATAATATAACGCACCCCCCCCCTCCCCCTCCCCCCCCAAAAACCCCCCCCCACCCCCCCCCCCGACCCCCCCTTTTTTTTTTTTTTTTTTTTTTTTTTTTTTTTTTCCTCTTTTTTTTTTTTTTTTTTTTTTTTTTTTTTTTTTTTTTTTTTTTTTTTTTTTTTTTTTTTTTTTTTTTTTTTTTTTTTTTTTTTTTTTTATATTTGTATTAATAAATGTTTTTATTTTTTTTATAAAATATTTTATTTATAAATTTTAAATAAAACTAAATGAACGTTTTACTATTTATCTATGTAATTAGACAGTACAAGGGAAGCATGTGCTGGAGTTTGCATTTTCACCAAATCCCCCAAATTTGAGAGTCACTGACCCAAGGACAATAGAATCAGTAGTTTCTCAAACAGGGCTGGAGCCCTGACATTCTATTTTTTTAAATTTTTATTTTATTATACCACCGTGAGATACACAATTACAAACATGTTCATGATTGGGTTTCAGTCGTAGTGTTTCAGCACCCATCCCTCCACCAGTGCACATTTCCTGCCACCAAAGTCCCCAGTTTCCCTCCCCTTTACCCCAGCCTGCCTCTATAGCAGGAACTTCATCATCATCATCATCATCATCATCATCATCATCATCATCATCATCATCACCATCACCATCTTCTCTTCTTTCTTCTTCTTTCTTCTTCTTCTTCTTCTTCTTCTTCTTCTTCTTCTTCTTCTTTCTTCTCCTCTCCTCTCCTCCTCCTCCTCCTCCTCCTCCTCCTCCTCCTCCTCCTCCTCCTCCTCCTCCTTCTCCTCTCTCTCCTCTTATTCATTGTGGTCTGCCCTACATACATTTAGGGATTTTCATGTAAATACCTTTTGCGTACATCAATGCTGAGGTCTAGTCTGGTGCTACCATTTCAACAATTAATAGAGCACTGGTATATATTAATATCCCACAAATGAATGCAGTCATTGCATATCTGTCATTTTCCTTCTGACTAATTTCACTCAGTATGATAGTCTCTATGTCTATCCATTTGAGGGCAAATTTTATGACTTCATTTTCCCTGACAGCTACATAGTATTCCAGTTTCTTTAACCAATATTGTGTTCTCGGGCACTCAGGTTGTTTCCAGATTCTGACTATTGTAAATAGTCCTGCGATGAATATGGAAGTGCAGAAATCATGTTTCTGGTGTTTTTTGGGGGAGGTCTCCAGGGTATATTCCCAGGAATGGTATTGATGGTCCAAAAGGAATCTCAATATCAAGTTTTTGAAGGAATGTCCATACCTGACATTCTTTTTTTTTTTTTTTTTTTGCTTTTTGGGTCACACCGGGCAGCGCTCAGGGGGTTACTCCTGGCTCTGCACTCAGGAATTACTCCTGGCGGTGCTCGGGGACCATATGGGATGCCGGGGATCGAACCCGGGCCAGCATAGGCCAGCAGCGTGCAAAGGCAAACGCTCTACCCGCTGGGCTATCGCTCCGCCCCAACTTGCGACTGCATTTTCTTTCTCCTTTCTCCTCCCGCAATTTTTTATTGGCTCTCTGTGATCTGGTGGTCCCCCGAGGGGGCACCCCCCCCCCCCGCCCCCCCCCCCCCCCCTCCTGACATTCTTTTTAAGTGGACTTCTGGCCCTTTCTCTGGGAATTTAGGGAGAATAGGTCTGAGATAGGATACTGCAATATGTGTTTGAGTGTTTGTATTTTAAGTGTGTGAAGTGTGTATACATATATACATGTGTATATATGCATATATATGACACTTTTATATATATATACATACACACCTCACACACTTAAAATACAATGTATATATATAAAGTGTGTAAAATAAAGTTTGTGAGGTGTGTTTGTGGGTATATATATACATACAATATACACATGTGTATACATATACACACCTCACCTCACATAACTTCATGCTTAAAATGACACTTAAAATATATATGTATATATATGATTACTTAAAGCCACATTTGGTTACACTATGTAATCAAGCTGACATTCATTAACTCTTACCAGTATATATTCTGCTGAGTGTTTTTCTATGGTAGCTCACCTCAAAACACTACCATGAGTTTGTTGTTTTTTATGGTCCCTATTTTATAGAGGGAAAAGGCAAAACAACAAAAATAGTTTGTTTCTCAGCATCTGAGCATACCCCAGACAGGAAAGATTTATTGATCCTTTTTGTAAGGCGACTTTTACCATCAACACACAATTTGTAACATAACCTAGAAATGCTTATTGGTCTCCGTTTATTTTCCCCTCCTTTTTTTCTTTTCAGAGAACTTCCAGTTGTGAGAGAATGATCTTTTCAGCCTTATCTGATCATGCCAGTATTTAGATACAGAGGGAGGGAAATCTCTTGAGAGCAGTGTCTAAGAGGCAATCATTTTATTTGTCCTCGTTTTGGACATTTTAGAATAGTCTTTCTCAATATGCAGCCAAAACCCAATGAGAAAGAACAAGGTGTCTGTGTCAAGTGAGGACATGGGCTAGACATGGTCGAGAGCTGCCATCAGGGCAGATAGGGGGTAGAGACTTGGAGACCCAATCCTAGCACACTGTGAGTTTTTTTTTTTTTAGTGTGACAGTTTCTAAAGGCCAACCATGCTGCAGCCACTTACTTAAAAGTGTAAAATAAATATTAGTGGTGCTTACTGTGTCTGGGTACAATTTCTATTCCTTTTAGAAAGTTTCACTAATAAAACTACTGAATGAGTCCATGAAGGTGAAACTGTTATAGCTCCACTTTTCAGAAAAGCAAATCTTGACAATGACAGGGTTAATATATATAAATTGACCCCCCAGACATCCAAACAGAAGGAGCAGAACCAGACCATAGACTCTGAGATGATGATGCCTCTTATTTCCTTTTATTTCTCTACCGCTTCCCCCACAGCTCAACACAGGGCAATGAGCTAAGGGCTTTGCCATATGTTCTTCCCATTAATGAGACACCATGTTTTACTGCATCATTCAATACATGCAAGCAAATTTGAATTTGTTTTCTGGTTGTGCACAGTGTTGAAGTGCATGATACCATGGTGAAGAATATATTAAGGCACTGAGGATTTTACCCACTCCTTGAACATCTTCAGTAAAATGTCAACATAATGGTCACTGTTACATAGAAAAAAGGAACAAAACCCACTATTTTTCAGAGTTTAAGTAGAGGTTGCCAAGAGAAGTCAATAGAAAGAAATTCAGATTCAATTCAATAGTAGAAACCAGGAAACTTATCTGCTGAAGGATTGTTGGAAATAAATAATGAAAATTCCCCTGCTTGTTGTCTTGTCCTATAGAATAAGAGGAAAGAAACCTTAATCAGAAATCTTGGCCACAACAACCAGCAAAGCCGGACAAGAGACAAACCACACCCACAGCTGTGCTGCTCGACCCACGTGGAACAGACCATGGTGTTTCGGAGGGCAGTAAATGGCTCAGCCCCTGGCTGAGCCCAACATAGCTCCTAGGGTTAGCAGACACTTGGGGGGTGGCTGCACCTGCGGGACTTGGAGCCGGGATCAGGGCTCCTCCACAATCCCTCCACTTCCATGCTGGAGGGCGTGGCTACGAGCCCATAGCCACAACCAGCAAAGCCGGACAAGAGACAGACCAGACCCACAGCTGCGTAGGTGAGTGGCTGCCTGTGGCCTCAAACAGGCTTAGATAATAATGAAGGTTAGGACCAGGTCCTTCCCAAGATCTTTCACATTTATACACTGTAATGATCATTGTAGATGCAACAAACTGGGGAGGTTGATGGGGAATGGGGAATTACAATGTCACACTAGAACTCGTTATTGAATATACACATACAGACTTACATCATAAACTGTAAATATCTGTAGGGCAAGCCACAAAGTGTAATATAAAGGAAAGAGAAATACAGAGACAGAGACGGAGAGAGAAAAAGAGAAAGAAAAGGTTCCTGCTACAGGGGCAGACTGGGGTTGTGTAGAAGGGAGTGTGGGGACATTGGTGGTGGGAATGGAGCACTGGTGGAGGGCTGGGTGCTGGAACACTGCATGACAGAGACCCAATTATGAACATCTTTGTAATTGTATATCTCACGGTGATATAATAAAAATTAAAAAATTAATTAAAAAATCTTAACTTGTAGTGACGTTTGAAATGTGCTTTCCTGAGAGTTGAACCCCTGGATGAATTTATTGATCATCCCAGAGTCCACTACCCACCTTCCTAAAAATGTGCTTCATGCGTCTCTTTCTCTACAAACTCCTTGGGACAGTGCAGAAAGATGATTGCTGTGAGGACATGAGTCTGTCTCCTGACAACATACCAGCTGGTAGCCATTAAAGTTTCCTTTTTTATTTTTTAAAAATTACTTTAGGCATCCCCACATTGGTTCCCTCCACAAAGACCTGGCGACCCTCCCCAAACTGCTGCTGGGGCTCTGGAGAACACCAGGTATTCAGGTACAGGGTGGAATCCCTGCCTGCTGGCCCTACACTAGACTTATTGGGCAGCTTGGGAGGGGGAGAGATTTTGCTCCTTGGCCTGTTCCCCGCCAGGCGCTCAGAAGTCAGAAAACCTCATGCAACACCATCACAGTCATCCTTAAGGTCCGGACTCCAAAGCTGAACACAGCCTGTTCCCAATAGCGCACGTGCGGGCGCCTGCGTGATATCTCAAAACCTGGTGTATCACAAATGCGTGGGTGTCAGAGGCTAGGTAAGACAAAAAGGAACAGTGTGCTGATAATCGTTGAAAATGATGATACCATCCGATAACTGAACATTAAATATAGGCAAAACGATACACGTGATAACCTCTAAATGTGTAATCCACGATGTTTAAGAAAGGGAAGCAATAAGGAGAGAGAGAAGAGAGATAGAGAGAAAGAGAGAAAAGAGATAAAGATAAAGATAAAGAGATATGACAGGTTAGGGGAATGGGGAGGACATTGGTGGTGGGAAATTGGCACAGGTGGAGGGATGGGTGCTGGAACACTTTATAACCAAAACTCAAACACAAACATCTTGTAATTGTACACCTCACAAAGGTATAATAAAATTTAATTAAAATTACTTTAGGCACCATAGTTTACAATATTGATAATGCAGGACTTCATGCACAAAACATTCCAACATCACAACCTCCATCAGGGACAGCATCCTTCCGCCATTTTGTCCCAGTGAGGGATTCTTTGAAGAAGAAAATCTCTGTCTCCTGAGAATCCCCTGTGATGCTACTTAAATAGTCGTTGGATCTCTCCACTAATTCTGGAAACTACAATTCAATGATTTAGAGCCTATTTGTATATTACAAAGGTCCTAAAATGATGAATTGTTGGGATGATTAAGAAACTACTGAGATCATTACAGCAGGATCAGAGGATCTCAGCATTTGAGAAAATTAAACCTAGAAATGTAATCTAGATGCTTGTATGATTTACACTTGGACTTGTAATTACTTGGACTTGTAATTTTCTTTTATTTGCCATGTTCTTCAAAGTCTAGATACTTGTAAATCAGGGAATCAGTTTGTCTTATTTACTCTCTAACCCCAGAAACTAGTCCGGAGCTAGGAACATAAAGAGTTTATTTTGTTTTGATTCCTGTTATCACAGTGTCTAACATGGTACTCAATAAAAGTGTGATAAATCACTATCCTATAACACAGTTCAGAATGGCAGGTAGATGCTGGATTAACTTATATTAATTTCAAGTTTTCCCAGGTTCATTCTTAAATTTTCACTTATCTGGAAAAAAATGTACTCAGTAATCTTCATACTAAAGATAAGCTTGTACATGAAAAGAGTTTAGGGAATGATTGAATAAATTATTTGGGAAGAATTGGCATCCAATGGGCACAAATAATTTGAATACTGGGCATAAACAGAAGACAGGTGAATCTTCTTTCCCTTAGATCCAGGCAAGAGAGAAAAAGTCAGACTAGAAGAAATTTTCTAGGTTGGCAGAGAGTTTGCCTCAAACCAGCAATTACCTACTGGGTCTCCCATCTTGTGAGTGATCACTGCTCAGTTTCTGTAGCAAGCGCCAAAGGCCACATGCCGAGATTTCCATGTATTTTAAATAGAGAAAGAATATTTTAAGATTGAGAATAAATGAAATGTTTCGTGCCTTCTTCAATTACGCAGAAATCCATGTTATTTACTTGAGATTCAAGGAAGCATGAGATGTTGATTTAAAGCTAGTCTACTGCAGTGTTTAGTCTCTCCTGCCCAGAGAGAAATGGAACTCACAGTTGATCCCTCTTTGATGATTCAGTTTTCATTCTGCTTCCAAAATCAGGGGGAACATCCATTAGAATATAGCAGGAGCTCTGTTCTCTAATCAACACTATTCTGCCTGAATTCGCCTCAGAAATTGGAAAGAAGATTGGATTTTCAAACAATTTAATTGCCCTCTAACGATATACCTTTCTTGCTTAGTTTGTCTGATTGTTTGAATTAAATCGTTTCACCTGTTCCTGGGAATAAACTGACTGTTCTGCTTCTTATTCTTGCTCCACAGATAACTGTATCTTGTGACTAATGCAACCTCCTGTACATTCATATTCTGAATTTAATAAGGTGACATGTGGACTATGAATTCATTGAGTTGAATTCATATTCATTGAACATGCTGAGGGAGGACGAAAGGAAATTAATTCTCCCTTCACATGCGGAATGAGTACTCAGTAAATGTGTTCTTATAAGTAGGTGTCTTCGCGGCCGGCCCATGCTGGCCCGGGTACGATCCCCGGCATCCCATATGGTCCCCCAAGCACTGCCAGGAGTAATTCCTGAGTGCAGAGCCAGGAGAAACCCCTGAGCATCGCTGGGTGTGACCCCAAAAAAGCTAAATAAATAAATAAATAAATAAATAAATAAATAAATAAATAAATAAGCAGGTGTCTTAACAGGGTTGAGTCCAGAGGAATAAGAAAAAAAAGTTAAAGAAAATGAGTATTTTTCAGATCTTTGCTATTGTGAATAAATTGTATTTAACATTATATCTATATCTATATATCTATATCTATATCTATCTATCTTCTATCTATATATATATATATATATATATATATATATATCCTTGCAGAGTAATGTTTTACTCTTTGTGGGATTAATGCCCAGGGACGGGATCACTAGGTCCTGTGAAAGTTCTAGTCTTAAACTTTTGAGATGACTCCACATCATTTTCCATAGTGGTTTAACCTGGAAACAAGCCAAGAGTGCAACAACAGGTGAGCAAATAATAAAATTGTGGCTTAGATACACAATAGACCACTAGTCCAATATAAGAAAAAGATGAAATTTTACAGTTCCCGCAACTTGGACAGAATTGTAGAGTATCAAGCTTAATAAACTGAGTCAAAAGGAAAAAGACAAATGCCAGATGATGATGCTTATATGTGAAATATGAAGAAACAAAGCAATGGCTAGAGTAACAGTACAGTGGGGAAGGAGCCTTACATAGAGCCAACCTGAGTTTGATCCCCAACACCCCATAAGTTTCCCGGAACATGCCAGAAGTGATCTCTGAGCAAAGAGCCATAGTAAGCCCTGAGCACCACCAGGTGTGACCCCCAAAATGAAAAAAAAAGAAGCAACAACAACAAAAAAGACAATACCCAATGAAAATTAGTGCTGAGATATTGCTAATAGAACAATTAACTGAGGCAGCAATGGACAATACACTGGGACCAACTGTAGGGAGTATGGACCTTGGGTGTGGTAGAGTTATCAGCATTCTGGTAGCACGGGTAGTATAGTACCATTGCGAACATAAAATATAATATGGAAACTATTATAAATCAAACTTTACCTCAAAAAAAAACAGGAAGAAAAAGAAAAGACAAAAGTGAAGACCAAAAAAAAAAAAAACCACACAGTAAATTAAAATCATTAGGAATTCCCAAATCAAAGGTGGATTATGTAAGTGCAAATGATGGTGTTGAAAGTCAGAATTGGAAGAATGGTGAAGGGATATGAGCCCAAAGAGATGCTAATCCATGTCTTACATGCAAAACACCCGTATTACTGTTGCTTTTACTCAAATATCCCATTCATATGTCCAAATTGGGTTTTTTTCTGTTTTCTTTTTACTTTTTTGGGTCACACCTGGCGATGCTCAGGCATAACTCCTGGCTTTTCACTCAGGAATTACTCATGGTAGTACTCAGAGGACCATATGCAATGTTGGAGATTGAACCTGGGTCAGCCACATGCAAGGCAAACGCCCTCCCCACTGTGCTATCACTCTGGCCTCTCATTTGTTCGAATTTGACTGCCTTGCATGAGGTTGACCCAGGTTCAATCCCTGGCATCCTATATAGTCCCCAACCTCAGCACAGTCAGGAGTAATTCCTAAGCAAAGAGCCTCTGGGTATGGTCCCCAAACAAAACAAAGCTAACGAGGAGAAGGGGTGGGAGATGTATTAAGCTGTACTACTAAATTCAACATTGCATAGGATCAGAAGGGGCAGGTCTGCAATATTTTTTTGCCCTTGTCTTTTTTATTTATTTATTTGTTTGTTTGTTTGTTTGCTTTTTTTGGGCCACACCCGACAATGCTCAGGGGTTTCTCCTGGCTCTGCACTCAGAAATTACTCCTGGAAGTGCTCGGGGGACCATATGGGATGCCGGGGATCAAACCTGGGCTGGCATGAGCTGGCCACGTGCTAGGCAACCGGCGCTACCCGCTGGACTATCACTCCGGCCCTGCCCTTGTCTTTATACTGACCTCACAGGTGAGTATGTGAGGTCGTTAAGTGAATGCATGCAGGTCAAAAAACTTGCAGGTTACACAGTGGTTTTGCAACCTCTCTATTTTACATTTGGTTCCATAACTCACAGAACCGTCAGCAAGAAACTCACAGTTCCAGGTATACTTACCAAAAGAGTCTGAAGCAACCTGCCAAAGCTTTCCTTTAGAGAAAAGGCTCTCCTACCAGCAGTTCAATTATTTTCCTCAGCAGGAGACCTGTCTTTAGCATCTTTACAGGGAGATTAGGCCCAGTCACCTTCTTTATTGCCTGAGAACATGCCTCCTCCTTCACAGGGAGAATAAATTGCAGACTTCCTGCTTAACCATGTCCTGTTCCCAGATAAAAGTGGTTGCTCACTTGTAAGTCCTGGGGGAGCATCACAGTGAAGACTTCACTTTGAAAGGAAAGTCAGAGTTTGTGCCTCTCACCAAAAGAGGCGTGTTATGAGCCAAAGCAGCAAATGGTGAAATTTTTTATGTATTTAAATGGGAAATACTTGTGCCCAGATATTCCTTCAACATGTTTTGCTTGTATTCTAGTGTAAGAGTTTCCCAAGATGTCACTGTTCCTTGTGAGAAGGAAGAAGGCCGAGACTAGAAAATTCTATTAAAATATGTTGTATATATATATATATATATATATATATATATTGCTTTTTGGGTCACATCCAGCAATGCCCAGGGGTTTGCTCCTGGCTCTGTACTCGGGAACTACTCCTAGAGGTATTAGGGGGATGCCAGAGATCGAACCTGGGTGGGCCACCTTCGAGGCAAAGGCCCTACCCACTGATCTATTGCTCCAGCCCAAAACTAGAAAATTCTTTCCAGTAACAGAGGAAAACCACGCTGGGACAACTGAGACCTGGAGTGCAACTCCCCAGTGAGCTTGGGAGATGCTCTAGTTTTAACAACCTACTGGAGGAAGAACCCCTGGAAATCTTGTGATGATGCTCATTTGAGGTTGGCATCCCTTCATGTCACTTTTAAAGCTTGGTACTTTTCTTGAGCCATCATAATTTGCAGTAGTAACACAGTTGTTGTTTTATGGTTGTAGAGTTACTACACCAATTCCTTCACCAGTGTTTCAAGATCCTTCCACCATTGTCCCACAGTCCCTTCCCCGCACCCCCCCCCCGCACCCTTCGCCTCTTCAGTACTCAGTTCTACACACAATGTCTCACGGTTTGTTTGCATTAAGGATTCTGTAATCCATTTCTTTGTTGTTGTAGGTTTTTGGTTTTTTGTACTCCACATAAAAGTGAGATTATATAGTATTTTTGTTTTCCTTTTGACTCACTTCACTTGGCAAGATACCCTCCAATTCCATTTAAGTTGCAGCAAACTGCAAATCCATTGTGTATATATACTACACTTTTTTTGTTTGTTTTGGGGGCCTTTATATTGTTGCCAAAACTTGGCTGTTGTAAGTAGGTTACAATAGATCTGGAAATAACCTTTACCCCACTTTTGTATGTCTATGAAATTGAAACAAAACTAGTTGTTACTTATGAGGATGGGATGCCTGAGGAAAGTAGCATAAGTAGATTCTTTAACTGCTCCAGCACATAATGACTTACATGGAGATTCAAATTCAGAAGTCCAGGCTCAAAATCTCGTCTTTTCTCTAAGGAGTGGCGACTGGTTCTGTGTAGCTTTGACATGTAAAGCCAAGAACTGCTGCTGCTACTGCCCTGTGCGGAGTGTGGCATTATCCAACCATCACCTAAGTGAGGCATCACCCAACCATCACCTAAGTGAGAGTCCCCAAGTTGCTGTAATCCATGAGACAGTGCTGAACTTTACTTCCCAGATTTCAGAGCTGAGTCACAGAACAAGTTAGTGGTGGAATACAGATTCATAACCAAACTCTTTAACTCCGACCCCATGCTTTACTAGTTACATTGACTCTCCTTCATTGCTTGGTCCCTGTGAAAAGTTCCAGAAATAGGTGAAATTGAAGTAGTAATTAGTTTAAGTTTATTATATGTGTACACAAATATGCAATTGGCAAACCAGAAATGCTCACAGTGAAACATGGACTAAGGCTTCATGTATAGTGTGACTTATATAGTGAGTTTATATAGTGAGATGTCAGAGATTAATCTTCACAGTGCTTGGTTATGAGATAAGAACTTTCTAAAATGAAAGGAATTTATCCTTCATTCCCAAGGTAAATCAAGGTAAAAGGCTTAAATTTTGTTTATGATTTCCAGTCACATAAAAAGAAATTAACGATCAAGGTCAAGGTAGTCTGTCAAAATAAACTAAACTAAGCTTTTGGAGTTTTTCTCTCAAGCTGGAGGCCTCCCTTGACATTTTTATTTTAACAAATCCTACCAAACAAAGTCATCCCATTAATTGATTTCTAAAAGTTATTTTGTCAAGGACCGGAAGGACTGGTTCACACTTGTAAACTTGCCACAAGTGGAAGGGTGTGGGACGAAGGCCCTTATGATAGAGAAGGGACCACTATGGCAAGGATAGCTGGAAATGATCACTCTGGACAAGAACTGTGTGCTGACAGTAGGTAAAGGGATATACATGATAACCTTTCAGTACCTGTACTGCAAGCCATAATGCAGAAGAGAAAAGATATAGAGACAGCAAGAGAGAAAGAAAGAAGAAAACTGCCGCCGTAAAGGCAGACTGGGGGTGAGTTTGGTGGCGGGAGGGAAACTGGGGACTCTGGTGGTGGGAAATGTACGCTGGTAAAGGGACTGGTGCTGAAAAATTGCAAGGGTGAAACCCAATGATGAACAACTTTGTAACTGCGTATCTCAGAGTGATTCAATAAAATAAATAAATAAAAGTTGTTTTGTTTTTTCACAAATGGACCGAAGTGAATAATTGTTTTGAGAGACTATAAATCTGTGTTTTATGTTTGAGTTCTCCTCCGAAATGAGTTTCTCAGTTTCTCCCATTCACTTGGATAGATGTGTGTTATAAATTATTTTCACTCGGGGCCGGAGCGATAGCCCAGCGGGTAGGGCGTTTGCCTTGCACGCCGCCGGCTCATGCCGGCCCGGGTTCGATCCCGGCATCCCATATGGTCCCCCGAGCACCGCCAGGAGTGATTCCTGAGTGCAGAGCCAGGAGTAACCACTGAGCATTGCCGGGTGTGACCCAAAAAAGCAAAAAAAAAAAAATTATTTTCACCAGATGTTCCCTTTCTCATTAAATAGCTCCTCTTTCTCTAACACTAAATATATTATGCTATTGCATATTATTAACATATGGGCTATATGTACACATATATAAGTATATGTACAATGTTTGTACATTTGAATGTATATTCTTTGGGTTTAATATGAATTTGTCCTCAATGAAGAGAGCTTGAGGAAAACTGCTTACATTATTTTCTCATTAACTTCTCCCTTTAGAAATCTGCCATGGGTAGATGCGTTTGCATTTCTTCATTTCCAAATACTAAGAAAGTCTCTAGTGTCATAAGATCACTCTATTTCAGGGCAAGAACAACCCAGCATTTATAATGAACTCAGCTAAAGTGCTATAAAATTGAAGGCCAGGACTTATTTAAGTGAAACCTAATGAAATGCACTGAAATATTATCATGCAACTCTCAAAATTACCAATGCTTTCAAACGGAAGTGGAGCCAGGCCCTTTTCTCACAAGGCAATAGCCCACACATGTTTTACCCAGCATTTCTTTCATTACTATGACCTAATATAATGGCTTGAGGCTCTTTATGTTCCTGGAGCAAGCGGATGCCTTTAGCATGAGACAGGACATATGGAGATATTACTGGTGCCCACTCTAGCAAATAGATGATCAACGGGAAGATAGTGATAGTGATAGTGATAGTGATTCTTTCATTGATTCTCAGGTCCTTATCTTGCCCTCCTAGGTTATGTTTGTTTCTAAGTAATAATAAGTACTCTACATTTACACTCTAAAAGCCCACAAGAACCGAATTTTAAAAATGAACATATAGTTTGAACAGCATTTGGTTTTAATGAGTTGTAGTTCTCCATGAACTAACACTGATAAAATATGATTAAATTTGAGCCAGCAATGAAGTTTTAAAAAGACTGTATAAAATATAATGTAGCCTTGGGACTGAAGCACCACCAACTCAGGTTGAATCCTTGGCATCCCATATGGTCCCCTGAGCATTGCCAAGAGTAATCCCTGAGCACAGAGCCAGGTTTGGCAAAAACCTACCAAAAATTTGTTTCAACAATTTATAAAAAATATACAATGTAGCCTTTAAGAACTTCATAGTTTTGAAACTAGAATATGTTTGATTTATAAGAGCACAGCTTCTGAAATCCAATCTCTTAGCTGTAGTTACCACGCAGTCACCACTAGGGAATAAAGGCTGAGCTGCTTACCCCCGCAGTCTGAGTGGAACCGTCAGTGTCCTCACTGTATTCATGGAGCGTCAGTGTCCTCACTGTATTCATGGAGCGTCAGTGTCCTCACTGTATTCATGGAGCGTCAGTGTCCTCGCTGTATTCATGTAGCATAGGGTGATGCTTGGAGGTTGGGGCAAGAATTCAGAGTGCTGGGACTCCTTTTTGCCCATGACCAAGTGTGTGTTCCTGGACTTCTCTGAGCCTTAGTCCCACTGTAATCAGTTAGGAAAGTCCCTTCTCTGCCCATCTCATGCAGTAATTATGAAATCAAGCAAGAGAATCCTTTGAAAGCCATGTCAAGTGTTTGTAAGGTCTGTGGAGTCACAGACGTTTTTTCTATTTTGCTCCTTCTGGGCTAGCATTTTAAAACAATAACTGAATCATATATTGTGTAAAGTATATTTATGGAAATATTATATGCCATTATAAAAGAACTTATAAAAGAACATTATAGAAAACCTGATCTTCCCCCTTTAAGTTTCATCAGTAAATGCTCGAGTTCAGAGCCTTCTACTGAGACTATACCACCTACACGGTAAAGCCTGGCAAGCTACCCATGTTTTAATTACCAGTTATGCCAAAAACTAGTAACAATTATGGACCTCAG
This sequence comes from Cryptotis parvus, assembly GCA_021461705.1. Classification (NCBI taxonomy): domain Eukaryota; kingdom Metazoa; phylum Chordata; class Mammalia; order Eulipotyphla; family Soricidae; genus Cryptotis; species Cryptotis parvus. The sequence goes on from JAJIBD010002605.1 coordinate 42,722, forward strand.
TTCTATGACCTGAAGAATGGTTTTGGCTCCTCCTGTCCCTGGACAAGTAGATGCCCTTAGGTTACACTTGCTTTTGACAGGACTAATGGAGATGCTACTAGTGCCCACTCGAGCAAATCGATGAACAATGGGAAGACAGTGATTCAGTGATAAAGAACTTGCATTTTCATTTTAAATAATTCAAAATTATGGTAGTTAATTGTTTTATCATTTACAAATGGAAAAATGCATTTTTGTAAGTGGAGAGTCACTGCAGCTCAAGGCTGGAAGAGACAGGATCTAGTTTTAGATCCTGGCCACCAATTGACACTTCTGGGCACCATCCCTCCGCCCTGCAGGTGTGTCCTTCAGTTGAAACCCGCCTCCCCTGAGAACACATAACAATTCCCTCCAATTCTTTCTCCATCACATATTCAAAAATTAGTTATCACTTTTACTTCAGCTTTCTCAATTTCATTCCAATTTGAATGTTTTATATTCATGAACATTAGCCACTTCATGTCTATATTTATTAATACATCTAAATGCATAATTTTTAAATAAAGCAGAGTCAGACTGTTTTGTTTAAAAATTATACCAACGTCCATCTGCTGGAATCCAGCTCTGGAACAGGTAGACATTGTCTATATCATCTGCAGTAAAGATCTATAAAACTGTAAATGTAAGATGTTAAATCAGCATGAAGGTGCAAGTATTCTGCATTTTAATTTATCTGCCATTATAGAATAATGCCAAGATAAATACAAACCTCTTTTCAGCAGTATTGATGAAAAATCCCTATCTGTGTCTATCAATGATGGGATATTTAAATAAATTGTGAGACCTACTCAAAGAAATACCACAGCTACTAAAAGCTGATACTTTGGGCCTGGACAGAGCTCAACAGGCTGAGAACAAGCTTTGTACTCAGGAGGCCTTCATCCCTAGTACTAAATGATCTGCTAATGCCACCAGTAGTGACCCATGGCCATTGAGCCAAGACTAGTTCTGAGCACTAGTGGGTGTGCTCCCTGCTCCCTTCCCAAATCTCATGTTTGTTTATAAAATATACTATGACATAGAAAGATACCTACAATATAGAAAGGGTAAGTGGGAGAATCAGTATACAGACTTATAGGCACCTCATGGTTAATAAATAAAAAGTTGTGTTTTACAGGAGTCACAATTTTATCATTGTGTTTTTTGGTAGAGAAGTGTTGGATGACAGGTATAGCTAGCTTGGGAGCTTTGCTGTTTTATCCACTCACAACCTAATCTATTTACATGTTCTTAAGCCAGGGTTCATACTAATAAGATCTCTCTTCTATGTAAACACTGATGGAGGGTGTGGCAGTTACAGAAGTCACCTTGATTCTAAATGAGTAACTTCTGACTTATTATAAGACTTCTAAGTTATCTAGATTGGGCACAGCTCCTCTTTATACTCACTGGTCTCAGAGTGGGACAGTTACAATTTACCAGGAAACTGCCACCTTGGCTACGTTGAGACTATTGTTTAAGATTATAGGAAGGATTGGGCTGGAGCGATAGCCCAGCGGGTAGGGCGTTTGCCTTGCATGCAGCCGGCCTGCACCGGCCTGGGTTCCATCCCCAGCATCCCATATGGTCCCCTGAGGACTGCCAGGAGTAATTCCTGAGTGCAGAGCCAGGAGTAACCCCTGAGCATCGCCGGGTATGACCCAAAGAGAAAAAAAAAAAAAGATTATAGGAAGGATAATACTAGTTTGCCCTCAAGGAGGAGAGTGTGGCCCTATACAGAGAACAAGATACTCAGAATCACCCTGGTTCAGATAATAAATAAGGACCTTGTGGTACCATCTAGATTACATGAAGCCCATGAAATTAAGATGTATTATTTTATACCAGCCCCCTCTTTCTTTCCAGTGCTTCACATAAGAGACAATCTCAGAAGAAGGGCTTAGTCCTTGGCATAATCATTTGTTTAGGTCTGTAATAGGGTCTGGCACCACCCTTCTATACTCTTTTACTATCTAGAAGCTGTTTAGCTAATCTTTGTTGGCAGGACCCTCCCTGAAGTTAGGATTACTTTTGTGTATATAAGGGAACTGACTTGAGGTACTTTCTCCTTTTTGGTGGGACTCCTCTCTGGTGGGATCCTCTTTGGTAGGAGACTTGGGCTCTCGTGGTATGGCCTTCTGTCCAGAGCTAGAGGTCTTCCATTATATTGGATTGCGGTGCTAGAGCTTTTTGTACTATTAAAAGGTTTTGGAACTGTGCTGGACTTGTGAGTTTTCATCTGTTTCCTGGTGGCCTCGGAGATAGAAGAGAACTTCTGTCCTGATACTGTTGGGGACCCCAGTAGCTCCCCAATAGAGAAGTTATATTTTATTTTCAATTTTCTATAATGTGGTGAAGCTTCTAAAATAAAATTATTACCTGAGGCTGAGAGTTTAGTGGCTAGGGTGCATGGCCTAGCATGCTCTAATCTGGGTTCAATTCCTAGTATCACATGGTCCCCATGCTGGAATATTTCAGGGGGAGCGGGGCCTCCCCAGCCCTCCAGTGCCTTAGTAGCACCGCATCCTTCCAAGTCCTTGAATTTCCAGTCTGGTTGGCCCAGTGCTATTGAGTGCAAGGACCTCCTGAGCACCTCTTGGGAACCCTCCACCACAAAATGTTTTACATTTATTTCAGCACTTTCTTCAATACTTTTATATGAAAATGCAAATGCACACACATCTTCTGCTCATCCACCTTGTTATTATTCATCTTCTCCACTATAAGTCAGTTTCTGAAAAATAAAGACATTGGGAGGGAGACTCAGGAGTATTAAGAATAATGTTAGCTATAATTTGGGGAACAGCAGAAGTAAGCTGGTGCTTTCAGCACACCATGGAGGGTTCATGTCCCTGTTAATATTTATTCCTCATCCTTAGAAACAGCAACCGCCATCCCATAGCGTTGTTGTGATGAGTGAATGTGATGTTCTCACAGTGCTTGGATGACACTGGCAGTGCACTGAGAATGCTTAGCTTCTGTTCGAAGATGATTGTTAACATTGAAATGGATTGAACTGTGTGTGTGACTGTGTGTATTGTCAGTGAAGGCCAGAAAGAAAGGTGACCAAGGGTGTCGAACTGTCTAGTTCATCAGGGGCCAAGTTGTGTGTGGGGAGGTGAATAGAGGCTGGGCCTTGGGTGCTAAGGTACCTGCAGGGATTCCATGAATGCAGGTGAAGTGGGCTTCTGTTTAAGCACATGACACTTGGGAGACTGAGTTAAACTATGGTCCCTGATCACAAGGATGGCAGGTCATGAACTGAAAGCAGAGGATGAAGTCTCGCTAGGTGCAAACTTCCCCTGAGACAAAGGAGCAGGGAAGACAAAGGCAGTGGGGAGGTAGAGTCCATGGGGAACTTGATGCAATGCAGGTTGTAAAGCTCTCTTGCCCTCTTGCCCTCACTGGTGGAAGAGGATAGGAATGGGGGGGCGGGGGAGAGACACACGCACACACACACACGCGCACACACACAGAGCACCTGTGGCATCAGTATCAGGTCCGGAGTCTGTCTCTTTTACCATTTTAAAACAATTCCTTTCTAGTTTTTGTGGACTGTGATACAATTTAAATAATCACGAAATCAGAACAAGTCTTTCTTATCCTCTTACCCATTTTCTGTCAGTGTTGATGAGCCCAGAACAAATAAACAAATAAACTCAGGATGGTGTCAAGATGGTGTCATTGTAAGCAGATTGAATTTCCCCCATGTGTCTCTCTCTGCCAGTGAGAAATGGATTCTGCTTGACATTTCAGAGCGGTTCACAGTTCCATCTTCCTGACTAAATGCCAAACAACAACTGAAATACATGAGATGTTTTGTCTGCCTGGAGCCACTCTGGGGGTGGAAGTCTTTGCAGTTCTGCCAGAGAAGCCAAAAATTCCAGCAATAGGGGAACTTGAAGCAAGCCTTCAGTCATTGGAAGGGGAAGGAAGGAATAATATCCCTAGGTAGATGGGTCTAGTACATGCAAATAGTGTTCTCTGGTGTGTGCTTGTGCCACAGAATTCAAGGGGAGCAATTTAATTTTTTTTTACAGATAAAATTATCTTTTCTTACTTTCTCTTCATCATTTCTGTACTCCCACTTCTTCCCTGCAAGGAAGAAAAAAAATGAAGTGAGCATAACAAAAAGTGTTTTTTTTTCTGTTATCAGTGCCTACTGGTTTGTTTTATTTTGTATTTTATTTGTATGTTTATCAATTTTCTATTTTATGCAAATTACAAATTTTAACATTTTAAAATAGGTGGATAGAATTTCACTGTATAAAGATCTATTGTCTTTATCTAATCAACTAACATTTTTACACTCTGGGTGTTTCCATATTTTACCATCATAATAATATTGCTTGGGGCCAGAGTAATAGTACAATCAATGGGTAGGGTGCTTGCCTTGCATGTGGCCGACCTAGGTTCAATCCCTGACATCCCATATAGTCCCCTGAACACTGCCACGAGTAATTCCTGAGTGCAGAAGAAGAATTAATCCCTGAGCATTATCGGGTGTGACCCCAAAACAAAAAAAAAAAACATTGGGATAAAGAGCATTTTTTTATGTTAATGCTCTCATATTCTTTGGATAGATAGCCAGAGTGAGACTCTGGGATCATACACTGGCTTTATTTTTAGCTTCTTAAAGGAAGCTTCACCCTGTTTTCAAACTGGTTGAACTAATTTAGATCCTTACCGGGGTGTGTAAGGCTTCTTTTTTGTCAGGAAACAACACTTTGGATATGTCATTCTCACAGGTGGGTGGTTGAATCTGGCAGCAATTTTTATTTCAATTTCCCTGATCATTTGCCTAATGGTCAGTTGTATATCCTTTTGAGAAAGCAAGTGTCTACCCAAATCTTTTACTCACTTTTTGATTGGGTTATTTTTCTGACCCGTTAAGTTGTATGACTTCAGTATATACCTTAGATATTCATCCTCTATTAAATGTATGCTACATAGGACCTAGACTAAGTACATCAGGTAGGGCACTTGCCTTGCATGCAGCTGATCTGGATTTGATCCTCAACATCCATGTGGTTCCCCAAGAACTACCAGGAGTGATCCCTAAGCACAGAGCCAAGTGTGTGGGATCTTAAAAGCACAGTACCTCTCAAGTTCTGTTAAGACAGTTGAGGCCAGCTTTCTGAACCTGGCCGAGACTATAAATAGGGGCCCCAGGAGAGCATCCTGGGGGAGCTTCTGAACTGAGAGAGCAGTGGTCTCTGGTGTCTGACCAGCACATAGGCCATGGGGCCCCTGGTGCCCGAGCTGGATGGCCAACGCCAGGGAGGAGAAGCTGCTCCTGGTGCCTAGGCATGAGGGACAACATCAGAGCCACAGGCCTGGTGCCTGAGCCCGAGGGCTGGCATCAAAGCTACAGGCTACAGAGCTTCAGGGCTACTGAGTATTAGGACCATCGGCAGTAGGGCAACACTGAGGAACTCAAAGAATCAGATAGGGATTCAGAAACACAGGAACCTGTAGCAAAAGATGAAACAGGTAACTAGGGAAATAGGAACATAGCCAAGGAGTTTAGAGAAAAGAAGCCCTGAAGAGAAAAGCCCTGAGCTGAAAGGCCCTAAGGAAAAGGTCCTGAAAGGAGAGTCCTGGGAGAGGACCAGAAGCATGAAGCCTTGAAGAGAGACATCTGGAAGAGAGAGGCCCTGATGAGAGCAGCCTGCACAGACCCCTAAGAGAGAGCAGCCTGCAGGAAAAACCACTGGGAGAGTGTCAGAGGTCCAGGAGAGATACCTGCAGAGAGCAAGCAAGATATGAAACAAAATAAACATTAAAAAATAACCTCCAGCAACCTCTAGCCTTGCTTGCTATTCCTTGGACAGGTCAGGGGGAGCAGTTTCGGCTGACACAGGCCAGAGACCCTAATGGACAGTGAGTACTGCTGGGGACCCAGCTAGGCCCCAGCATCCGCTGCCATAGTCACCCTCTGACCCCCAAGTAATGTTAAGGCTAAGGAACCCACAGGAGGTCCCTTGAGCCTGGGACCTTGGTATCTCCCCTGGGGGGGAGCCACAATCTTCCCTCCAATACAGCTATTTTATTTATTTATTTATTTATTTATTTATTTATTTATTTATTTATTTATTTATTTATTTGCTTTTTGGGTCACATCCGGCAATGCTCAGGGGTTTCTCCTGGCTCTGCACTCAGGAATTACTCCTGGCGTTGCTCAGGGGACCATATGGGATGCTGGGGACCGAACCCGGGCCGGCAGGGGCGGGCCACGTGCAAGGCCAACACCCTACACGCTGGGCTATTGCTTTGGCCCCTTTTTTAAAAAAAAATTTTTTTTCAATACAGCTATTTTAAAGCCATAACAAGGTGCATCCCTTGAGCACCACTGGATGTATCCCCAAAACAAAGAAATGTTACACAAAGGTCTATTTATTCAGTAAGCTGCTCTTGTGTTTTGTTTATATCTTTCTTTGCTATGCAAAAAATGCTTTTCTGCTCAACATAGTTCCAATTATTTATCATTGTTTCCACAAAAGGGAAAACAGTTTACATATATTCAGAAATAATTGTGCACCAATTTGAAAGGAGCAGCAGCATGAAGTGAAGTCTAGGCAATGAGATATTGTTTGTACAAAAAGTAGCAAATTAAAAGGGAAGACTCTGGGTCTTGGAGAGAAGAACCTAGTGGCTCAGCAGATGCTTTGCTTGTGGGAATCCTGGGTTCGAATCCTAGCACTTTTGTGGTCCCCTGAGTGCCACCAAGGCAGTGATGCCCTTAGTATCACTGGCTGTGACATGAAACCCAAAGAAAAATATAAAAGGTGACAACTCTAAACACATAATAAACAGGTGGAGAAATTTAATGACTCAAGATTTGGAGTTTAGTGCTTAGAATGTGACTGACAGTAACGTGTGTTCCTCCTGTATTAGAAGCTGCTGACTTTCAGAAAATGTGAGCTCTCTATAAATCATCCGAAACATTGAGCAGAAGGAAAGTACATCAGTTAATTGAGTTGCACTTTCTACTCCTTTGGTTAACTTTTTTTTTACAGTGAATGTAGTATGTCGGTTCGTGTCCATGTGCTATTAGTAAGAAATTTTGTTTTCCATTTGAATAGCTGATAACTTTATCCTGACCTCTGAAGAAAATGATGAACTTGCAGAAGTAAGATTTTCTCAAGGGGTAAGTACTTATACTTACTCCTGGTACTGTGTCTGGGTCACTCTTGTGGTACTCGAGGGACTATGTATAGCAATGTCTCCAGTTCCTGTCATATTATTTATTTAAAGTCTGGAACTAATGTCAAGTATTCTTTTTGGGGGCTCGAGGGGTGGTACACCCATGATATTCAGGGTTTACTCCTGGCTATGTGCTTAGGAATTACTCATGGCAGTATGCAGGGGACCATATGGAATGTTGGAGATTGAATCTGGTCAGCAGAATGCAATGTAAGTGCCCTACCTTCTGTACTATTGCTCTGGCCCAAAAAATATCAAAATTTTCTTACTCTTAATTTTCTTCCTGGTTCTAGTCCATTGTTGAACTTACTGAAACACCAAGCCCTCCTCACGCGGATGCTGTGTGAGATGTGTCTTTCTCTGAAACAAGTCTGCATTTTGCTGCTTCCTTCTGTGCATGTTGGCATGAGTACTAATCCACTAGTGAATAAATAGAACTGCCCCAGGCCTGGAGGCAACCCAGAAGTCCCGCCCACTCTGCTTCAGTACCCCTCAATTTGCTGCTTCCATCTTCTGTAGATTTAGATGTAATCTTAGCTGTGGATTTGATTAATACCTCAGGCCATTTTCCCAACTGTTTCCAAGCAGAATATAGGCTCTTGGGAGTATCCATGCTGTACTTCATTGTCATTTTTTTTTTCATAAAATATTTCTTAACTAGGTATTTCCAGCTGTTGTGTATGCAAATAACTTGTATCACTTGTCTTTCCAATTTGCTTGAGCAGGCACCAGTAACATCTCCATATATCCTGTAGCGTGTTAGTGTAGCCCAAGGACATCTGCTCACTCCAGGAACAAGAAGAGCCTCAAACCATTCATTCAGCTCATGAGAATGAGGTCTATAATTGTTACTGGTTTTTAGCATATCAAATACGACATGGGTAACTTGCCAGGCTCTGCTGTGCAGGTTGGATACGCTCAGTAGTAGGCTCTCAGTTCGTGCATTTACTGATGAACTGCAATGGGGAGAGATCAGCTTTTCTTCTGACTGGAGCTCTCCCAGGCTGTGGAGTCCGGATGTTGAAAATGGCTTCCCTCATGGTGTGGGGGTTCCTCTGGCTTCTTGCGAGGCTCTATTAGGATGGTGAGCCAGGGCTAGAACCCACTTTCCTCCCAGACACCTCATGATCAGCCGAGCACAGTGTATGCAAATAGGTTATATTAACATAAGAAATATCTCTTATATCTTCTTAAGTACCCACCCTTCCTTTGTCAATAGTTTTCCATCCCTGGTCAGGCCCAGGATAAAGTCAGGTACTCACCACAGTATATATGTGTGGATCAAAGGATATTTCAGATCATCTTCTTTTACTTCTATCAGTTTTCATGATTCATTTTATTGCTCTTTTCTCTAGTATATTATTTCATTGTTGCCTCTCTCAACTCTTCCTTCCTTCCTTCCTTCCCTCCCTCCCTCCCTCCCTCCTTCCCTCCTTCCCTCCTTCCCTCCTTCCTTCCTTCCCTCCTTCCTTCCTTCCTTCGTTCCCTCCTTCCCTCCTTCCCTCCTTCCCTCCTTCCCTCCTTCCCTCCTTCCTTCCTTCCTTCCCTCCTTCCCTCCTTCCTTCCTTCCTTCCCTCCTTCCCTCCTTCCCTCCTTCCCTCCTTCCCTCCTTCCTTCCTTCCTTCCTTCCTTCCTTCCTTCCCTCCTTCCCTCCTTCCCTCCTTCCCTCCTTCCTCCTTCCCTCCTTCCTTCCTTCCTTCCTTCCTTCCTTCCCTCCTTCCCTCCTTCCCTCCTTCCCTCCTTCCCTCCTTCCCTCCTTCCTTCCTTCCTTCCTTCCTTCCTTCCTTCCTTCCTTCCTTCCTTCCTTCCTTCCTTCCTTCCTTCCTTCCTTCCTTCCTTCCTTCCTTCCTTCCTCCTTCCCTCCTTCCTTCCTTCCTTCCTTCCTTCCTTCCTTCCTTCCTTCCTTCCTTCCTTCCTTCCTTCCTTCCCTCCTTCCTTCCTTCCTTCCTTCCTTCCTTCCTTCCTTCCTTCCTTCCTTCCTTCCTTCCCTCCTTCCTTCCTTCCTTCCTTCCTTCCTTCCTTCCTTCCTTCCTTCCTTCCTTCCTTCCTTCCTTCCTTCCTTCCTTCCTTCCTTCCTTCCTTCCTTCCTTCCTTCCTTCCTTCCTGCTTTCTTGCTTTTTGGGTCACACCTAGCAATGCTCGGAATTACTCCTGACTGTGCACTCACGAATTACTCTTGGCGGTGCTCAGGGGACCATATGGGATGCCGAGGATCAAAGCCAGGTTGGCCATATGCAAAGCAAATGCCTTACCCACTGTGCTATCCTCAGGCCCATCAACTTTGTTTTTAATGTCTTTATGGGTTATTTCTTTCAATCTATAAGCATTTATTTATTTATTTATTTATTTATTTATCTATCTATTTATTCATTTTAATTTTTTTTTTTTTCCTTTTTGGGCCACACTCAATGATGCCCAGGGATTACTCCTGGCTCTGCAATCAGGAATTACTCCTGGCAGTGCTGGGGACTGAACCCGGCTCAGCCACGTGCAAGGTGAATCTCTCCCTGCTGGACTATCACTCCAGACCCCTATTTATTTATTTTTAACATTTTAAAATCTCATATATTTTTCTTTTTAAAAAAATTTTTAATTGAATCACCATGAGAAAAACAATTACAAAACTGTTCATGATTGGGTTTCAGTCATTCAGTCTTCCAATACCCATCCCTCTACCAGTGCACATTCCCAGCACTAATGTCCCCAGTTTTCCTCCTACCACCCCCATCCTCTCCCCAATCTGTCTCTATGGCAGATACTTTTTTTTTTTTTACTTTTTAAAAAATATTTTATTATACCACTGTGAGATATACAGTTACAAAGATGTTCATGTTTGGGTTTCGGTCATACAGTGTTCCAGCACCCATCCCTCCACCAGTGCCCATTTCCCACCACCACTGTCCCCGGTTCCCTCCCCTCCCCCAGCCTGCCTCCATGGCAGGCTCTTTATTTCTTTTTTTTTTTTTAACATTTTATTATACCACCGTGAGATATACAATTACAATGCTGTTCACGCTTGGGGGTTTCGGTCACACAGTGTTCCAGCACCAGCCCTCCACCAGTGCCCCCCAGCCACCACCCATGTCCCCAATTCCCTCCCCCTCCCACATCCTGCCTAAATGGCAGGTTCTTTATCTCCTCTCCTCTCCCTCTCTCTCTCCTTCTCCCACACATTGTGGGTTGCACTACGATACACTTAGAAGCCATCATTTGCATTTTTTTGTCTGTATTTAATGCTCAGTTCTATGTTAGCATCAGAACTTTAGACATTTATTCACACATGTTCCCTTCTCTATCTAAACTAACCTCTGACTCCCACACGCTTGTGGTAATTTCCACTTTCCGGTAAGATCACCTAGTATATTTATGTCATGCAAATAAATGCAGTCATTCTATGTCTCTCTCTTTCCTTCTGACTAATTTCACTCAACATGATTCTTTCCATATCCATCCATTTATAGCAAAATTTCATAACTTCATTTTTTCTGACAGCTGCATAGTATTCCATTGTGTAGATGTACCACAGTCTCTTTATCCAGTCATCGGTTCTCGGGCATACTGGTTGTTTCCAGGTTCTGGCTATTGTGAATAGTGCTGCTATGAAAATAAAAGTGCGGATTGTGTTTCCGCTGTGTGTTTTTGGCTTTCCAGGGTATATTCCCAAGAGCGGTATGGCTGGGTCAAAGGGGAGCTCAATTTCTAGTCTTTGGAGGAATGTCCATATTGTTTTCCAGAAAGGTTGTACAAGTCGACATTCCCACCAACAGTGTATGAGAGTCCCCTTTCCCCACATCCACGTATGGAAGATACTTTTATTCTCTCTCTTTCTCTCTTTCTCTCTTTTCTTTTCTCTTTTTTTCTCTTCCTTCTCTCTCTCTTTCTCTCTCTCTTTTACATAGTGTGGTTTGCAAAATCCCTTTACCTACTTTCAACACTCAGTCCAGAGTGATCATTTCCAACTATTATTGTCATACTTGACTCTTCTCTATCTTACCTTTCCTTGGCCATGGCCCACATAATTGTGGTAGTAACACCAACCATTGACAAGTCCTCCTGGCCCGGTTCTCCCTGGTCTTAGATATTAGTCTCATACATCTGGCATTGCCTAAACTTACCAACAAAAAATCCAATAACCACATCCATAAATGAGATAAGGATATGAATAGGCACTTCCCCAAAGAAGACATATGGATGACTAGCAGACATATGAAGCAGTGCTCATTATCACTCATAATTAGAGAGATGCAAATCAAAACAGCAATGAGATATCGTCTCATGCTTGTGAGAAAAGTGCATCACTTGTACCACTTGTATCACTTGTCTTCCCGTTGTTCGATTTGCTCGAGCAGGCACCAGTAACATCTCCATATGTCCTGTAGCATGCTAGTGTAGCCCAAGGGCATCTGCTCACTCCAGAAAGACGAAGAGACTCAAATCATTCATTCAGGTCATGGGAATGAGGATTATTACTGGTTTTTGGCATATCAAATGCGACACGGGTAGCTTGCCAGGCTCTGGCGTGCAGGTGGTATACTCTTGGTAGTAGACTCTCAGTTCGTGCACTTACTGATGAACCACAAAGCAGCCGCTTGCAATGGAGAGATATTGGCTATTCTCTTGGGTGGAGCTCTGATAAACTGTGGAGTTCGGATGTTGAAGATGACTGCCCTCATGGTGCAGGGGTTCCTCTGGCTTCTTGCAAGGTTCTATTGGGATGGAGGGCCAAGGCTTGAACCAGCCTTCCCTCCTGGATGCCTCATGATCAGCCAAGCACAGGAGATCTGTGTCTCTGGAGCATATGAATGGCATATATGAAAAAAATTGGAAATATCCAGTGTTCACCACGTTGTGGTGAGGAAGAAGCTCTCATCTAGTGTTGATGGAAATGTCATCTGGCTCAATCTCTATGGAAAGAAAAATAGAAATATCTAAAAAAAATCCTAAAATTCACAAATGAAAGTCCCAAATAATCCAGAAATATTACTTCTTTTGTGTCTATCCCCAGGACCAAAAAAATAAATGCTAATTCAAAAGGATATATGCATATCTAAATTCATTGTTACATTTAATACAATGGCCATGATAGGGAAGCAACCTAAATACCAAACTACAGATGAATGGATCAAGGGATTATGGTATAAATGGAATACTATTCAGCTCTAAGAAAGAACAAAATCATGCAATTTGCAGCAACATGAATGAAATGGAGAATACCATGTTGAGTGAAGTCAGTCAGAATGAAAGAGACAAATACAGAATGATCCCTCTCGTGACCTCTCTCATATGTGAAATACACAGCAAGGTAGATCCAAAGGCAACATAAAAGGGAACTGACCCATACAATTGATTGGAAGGAGTGAGAGAAAGCGGGACTGGGTTTCTTGGGGAAGGGAGATAGGAACACTAATGATGGGTGTGGTGTTAGAATTATTTCCATAAAAATCACTATTAATAGTATTACAAACCAAAAAATAATACTCTTGTTTTCAAAAAATCCGTTTTATTTGAAACAAATTAATGAATAAACACAAAACTGAATGACTCTTTCCTTTGACTCTGGACCCCTTTCATGTATTCAACAAGTACAGTGTTATTCTGCCTATATGGTGCGAGGAGCAGGGGCTAGTACTTGAGGGAGACAAGGGAAGCAGCTGGTGATAAGGAGCTCTCAGTATGTCAGACCTCAGGTGCAGCTCTCTAATGGAGGATGGGCTCCTTGGTGCCTGGGATACACCTTTCTGCATGCTCATGCATGCAGAGTGTGGTCTGGATTTCAGTCTCCTGGTCACCTAAGCCTCCTCAGGCCTGAGCAAAGATCCTTAGCAGAGCCCCTTACACTTTCTGCTCCAACTTCCTGAGTGGAACAGCCAGGACTGCACTGCTTACTCCTTTACTAGCTCAACTGACCTTAGTTTCCACAGTAATCACCTGTGGGAAAACACTGACCTCCAGGTAAAGGTCAGTGGTTTGTGGTTCTTATTCACATGACTTTAGGCTATTAGCTGTTAGCAATTTCTCCACCTCTTCTCTTTATTTCCTGATTCACTAGTTGCTCTTCTGCTTACTTCTAGGTTTGTGTTCTGAATTTCTGTTATCAGCCCTCTTATATTTTTACTTCATGCTCTCAGAGCTTAAAACACACCTGGATCCCAAGTTTGATTTTTTATTTCTGTTTTGGTTTGGGGCCTACGCCCAGCAGGTTTAGAGATCACTTCTGGGAAGTTCAGGGGACAGCATGTGGTGTTGGATATTGAACCCAGGTAGGCTGTGTGTAAGGTGAGCACTCTAGAGCACTCTACCCACTGTGCTATCTCTGTGTACTTCCTCCAACCCCCAAGGCAACCAGATCAACACTCTCAAGTCTGGCCTCCTGGGCATGTGACTAATGAAGTAATTTAACACCATAATGAAAATTTGTTTAATTGTCTTTGCATTTTGAATTTGTGATCTGTATATCATTCATTTGTTAGGTTTGTTATAGAAGAATACTATCTCAATGTCTTAAGAAGAGACTTTAGGCCCGCAGCCACCACAACCAGCAAAGCCGGAAGAGACAGACCAGACCCACAGATGCAATGGCACATGGTCGTAAAGCAGCTGCGTGACAGACTTAGATAATAATGAAGGTTAGGACCAGGTCCTTCCCAGGATCTTCACATTTATACACTGTAATGATCATTGTAGTTGCAACAAATTGGGGAGGTTATGGGAAATTATAATGTCGCACTAGAACTCACTACTGAATATACACATAGAGACTTACATCATAAACCATAAATATCTGTAGGGCAAGTCACAAAGTGTAAGAGGAGAGAGAGAAATACAGAGACAGAGAGAGAAAGAGAGAAAGAAAAGGCGCCTGCTATAGGGGCAGGCTGGGGTTGTGTGGGAGGGAGTGTGGGGACATTGGTGATGGGAATGGGGCACTGGTGGAGGAATGGGTGCAGGAACACTGTATGACAGAGACCCAATTATGAACATCCTTGTAATTGTATATCTCACAGTGGTATCATAAAAATTTTTTAAAAAGGAAGAGGGGCTGGAGTGATAGCACAGCGGGTAGGGCATTTGCCTTGCATGCGGCCGATCCCATATGGTCCCCTGAGCACTGCCAGGAGTAATTCCTGAGTGAAGAGCCAGGAGCAACCCTTGAGCATCGCTGGTTGTGACCCAAAAAAGAAAAAAAAGAGAGAGAGACTTTATTTCCTTGAGGTCTACAGTCTGAAAGTTCAATGATTAGGATTCCAGTAGGGTTGGTTTCTTCTGAGGACCCTAATGGAAGACACATTTAAAAGACATTGAAGCTATGTTCTAGGACATTAACTTATTAATAATAATAAAAAAATAACAAAATACCTGTTGAATGTTTTCTACTATGCTTTATTATTATTTTTTAAAATTTTATTTTTTGTTGTTTTGGCAGTCACACCCGGTGATGCTCAGGGGTTACTCCTGACAATGCACTCAGGAATTACTCCTGGTGGTGCTCAGGGGACCACACGGAATGCCAGGGCTCGAACCTCGGTTGGTTGCATGCATTTAAAGAATGATACTTTGGCCCTCTACCATGCTTTAAATGTCAAGAAGATCTATGGAGGACTAGGGAATAGCCTATCTCCATAGAGTTAAATTCTAAAATGACAAGTGTTAGTAAGAAAAGGATCAGACTTTAGAATAAGAGTTCATTTGTCAGGCCAGATAGGGAGATTGTAACCTCCAATATATAAAGTCCTTGGTTTAACCTTTGACCCCCCACGCATTATTTTGCTGCAGGGCAGAGAGGTGGGCTCCATGGAAGAAGCAGCATTAGGGATGGACCCTGAAGAAAGGGAGATACTGCTGGTGTTGGGGGAACGGAGGAAGGAAAGGAAGCAGCCTTTGGAAGACAGAGATCAAGGAGGGAAATGGATGATCTGCCTTCTTATTAAAGTTGCTCTCATCATATGCTGTGGTTTCTATGGAATGGTTTGTTAGTGGTCTTTCCCTCTTTGAACCATATGGCCTGTTCTCTGCCTCATGAGTCTGGGACTCACTGTCCTTTGGGGCCGTGAGATTCTCAGAGCTCAGACAGAATCTTACCATTGGAGCTGTCTGTGCTCTCTAACTGCCGAGCCACACCCGTTCCGTTCATTCTCTCCCCAGTAATGTGCTGATCCCAGGAAGAATGTGCAATTGAATCAATGTGCAGCATTGGGGAAGGGCTGAAGACTCATCACACCAGTGGCCAAGTTGCATTACTTTGATTTAAACTGCCTGTGTGCAAAATAGAGGGGTCTATGCATAGCTGTAAAGATGACTGGCACCAAGTTAAATGTTTTGCAATAATTAGACTCATTTTCAAAACTTAACAGCCTGCTGTCACTTCTAGGAATACTATTCTGGCACCAGACTACTGAGTTCCCCACCACCGGCAGTCTATGAAGGCTGCCACTGCTGCTGGCCCATGCTAGTGGTGCAGGGAACCAATGTGCCACCCCTCCCCAGTCGCTCTTCCTCTCCCCCTCCCATTCTGAGCTCCTATTTATGAACAGATGACATTGGACAAAGTGCTTAAACTCTCTAAGCCATAGCTTCTTCTCCACTAAATGGAAATAACGGTGCCTGTGAGTGGGAAGTGCCCTTTAGCACGGTGAGCAGAGCAGTGTAGGTTGCTCCTGGCTCTGCTCTCAGCAAGCAAGTTCTCCCTAGAGAACACCTCATCATCTGAAAACCAGCGAGGACAGTCACCTTTTCTCAGTCTGGCCCCACACAGTCCCCTGAGGACTAAACTCAACTCAAACCTGGGCTGCACTCACCCGCGTTCCACCTCAATGCTGCCAGTGGAAGGGTAGTGACTGGTAAAAAAAGGAGACCTTCCTCCACCAGCAGAGAAGCTGAGTGGTGGTCAGAGATCAATGACCCCCGCCTTTTTGTGCTTTGAATCACACATGGTGATGCTCAGGGGTTGCTCCTGGTTCTTCACTCAGGAATTTCTCCTGGCGTTGCCCTGGGGGGGGGACCTGGTCGGCTGAGTGCAAAGCAAACGCCCTACCCTACCGGCTGTTATTGCTCCAGCCCCTGTCTGTGGGTTTAAACTGGCACAATCACTCTACTCTCTCTCTCTCTCTCTCTCTCTCTCTCTCTCTCTCTCTCTCTCTCTCTCTCTCTCTCTCTCTCTCTCTCTGTGTGTGTGTGTCTCTGTCTGTCTGACTCTCAGTCTGTCTGACTGTCTGACTGTCTGTCTGTCTGTTTGTCCTCATTGTTGATGAGGCCTCCTTGATTGGTTTTATTCTGCTCGGTTTCTTGCTATTTGTTCCCAAAGACGCAAATGTGCAGTCTGCAGGCCCAGACCTCAGAGGGGCTGCACAGGGCCAGGGACTCCGCAGACTCACTGGAGCAGCGGGTGAGCCAAGTCTGCTGGCTGGAAACCAAGGGTCCTGTCTGGGGGCATTTCGCTCGGCCCTGGGCCAGGTTCCAGGGCGCTGGAGGAGGAAGTGACTGTATGGTAGGAATTTAAGCCGCGCAGAATGGAACTATCCCTCCAGACCTCCCCGCTGGCTCTTGGGTGAACTTGAGCGCAATCGTGCAGAGCCACCTTGAACCTCATCCCAGCTCCCCCGCTTCCTGACTGAGCATCACAAGCAGCAGCCCGCTCGGCCAGCAGAAAGGAAGGGACGGTTTCTCTCTGCACACTGGCTTGCGGGTCACGGCGGCTGGTCCGCGGCCCCCACCAGCGAGGTCGGGAACGCGCCTGGGCCCGGCCGCAGTCCTGCGCGCCGGCCGCGGCGTTCACACACCTGGGAGCAGCGGCCAGCCCGGCGCGCCAGCGGGCAAACGCGGGCGGGGACAGATCCTGGGCGGGAGACAGATATTAAGGGGATCAGATCCTGGACGCGGGGACAGAGCCCAAGAACGGGAACAGAATCTGGCATGGGGACAGATCCCGGGCGGGGAGACAGGTCCCCGGTGCGGGGACAGTTCTCTCGCGGGCGAGGACAGATCCTAGGAGGGGACAAGAGAGATCCCGGAAGGGGACAGATGCTGGGACGAGTGGGTGAGACAGATCCGGGCTCGGGGATAGATTCCAGGCAAGGGCAGATCCCGGACAGGACAGATGCGGGGCTCGTGATGCTCCGGCACGCGTGCGGAGCGCTAGGTTTTGGGGGGGTGATTTTCGGTGAGGGTCTGGGTACAGCGCAGCCGCGTTCAGAGCCCCGCTTTGCGTCGGGAGACGCGGGGTTCGGCCCGAGGCAGCCGAGGACGCAGCAAACGGCTGCTGGCTGGGTGCTAACCAGGGCCCCTGCTGTGCTGCTGTCCGCAAGGAGCGCTGCCTGCCGGACGGTTCCTTCATCCTGTGGGCGCCGCGCATTGGAGGCAAGTATAGGTCCCGTCTGTTCTGCCGGGTCCCTAACACTAAAGGAGAAACAGAGAGCGCAGAGTTTGAAACTTGTCTGGGGTTCGTCAGATACTCAGCTGGCAGGGCGCTGGCCTTGTATGTGGCTGACCCTTGATCAGTCTCCAGCATCCAATTTGGACCTCGGAGCCTCTCCGAGAGTGAATCCTGAGCACTAGGCTAAGAGTAAGCTCTGAGCACTGGCCCTGTGTGGCCTCCCCTTCCAAAAAATACTTATTTGGTGCTTTATGGTGCCCGCAGTAGCGTAGATGGCTGTCGATGGTGGTCGTGGTGTCGGAGGAAAATCCCACTTGGGCCTCTAGCGCTAGGCTGACAATTGTGTCAGAAAGCAAAGGAAGGGTGGGAAAAGTGTTCTTGCTAGTCCTGGTCAGTGAAGAGACGTTAATTCTCAAGACAAACCACAGGTTGTCTTGTTTGTGTAATGTTTCCTGCGTGCACGTGGAGAAAATAAAGGTGAGGTATTAAAGGTCCAAATCCAGTCAGTCCGCGGGTAGTGGAAAGTAGGGGCTTCTGAAAGCCGGCCCTCCACCGTATCCCCGTGATCCATCCATGGTTGCTTTCCTGCGAGCACTCAGCCCTAAGAGGATGAGGAGGCGGAGTCTCTTCTAATAGGGACCATCACCTAGGGTTAATAATGGACACGGTTCTACTACTTTCCTCCTGGAGATGCTCAGGGACCCATAGGCCATGCGGAAACTTGGAGAATGAGGCAAGTACCTACATTCTTTGAGGGACTTTGCAGTGGTTGTATCAGACCAGAGCTCTAGTACAGTGGGTGGGTTGATTGCCTTGCACATGGCTGATCCAGGTTCCATCCCTGGCTCAAGCTGAACATTAACAGGATATGATCAGGTGTGCCACCAACTCTTAGCAGCATCCTTTGCTCGCCCAAGTGGGCAATATCCCTAGCTCTTATTCCGTGGTGCTGAAACTATGCTGAGAATCAGAGTGCCCCATCAGAGTGGGGCACACTTTCTGTTAGTTCACTTGAAAGAGGTAGAAGGTAGATTTGCAGAGGAATGTTGTGTGATTTCTGGAGGGAGCCACATTAGTGTTGCTCAGGGGCTACTCACCTGGTGCCTGAAGAATGATCCTGGAGGTGCTGGAGAATCAGATGGTGCCAGGGTGTGATCCTGCCTTCCTGCAGGCCAAGTATGTGCTCCAGGTTGTTGAGCTTCTTCTTGCCCCCTGAGTGATTTTTTTTTTTTCTGTATAAGGGGAAATAGACCAGGACAGAGCCATAGTACAGAGTGCTTGCCTTGCACACTGCTGATCCAGGTTCCATCCCTGGTAATGCATGTCTCCTGAACCTGGTAGGAGTGATCCCTGAGCACAGAGCCAGGTACCGCTGGGTGTGAACCACAAAAGGGTGGTGGTGGTGGATGAGGGAGCCAGACCAAAACTGTTTTTGAACCTCTGGCTGAAGGGTAGGAACTGATGAATCCATTGAATTCATTTTAAGGGGCAGTGAAAGAGAAAAAAATAAAAATGGCCTTTATTCAGATCCCACAAGTGCCAGCTCATAGTATATAGGTTGTACAGTTGTGTGTGGCTTGGTATAGTAAAGAGTAGTAGTTTATTTCTCTGGATTTTACACGAGCTTCAGAGAAAATTACACATGGACGTGGGTGTATGAGGAAAGAAAACCTGGACTTGTTCAAAAGCCAGGAAGAGCGGCTCAGGGAGACTGGCTCATTCACTAAAAATGTGATACATTCTTGAAGAAAAAAAAAAGGA
Source organism: Cryptotis parvus (assembly GCA_021461705.1). Taxonomy (NCBI): domain Eukaryota; kingdom Metazoa; phylum Chordata; class Mammalia; order Eulipotyphla; family Soricidae; genus Cryptotis; species Cryptotis parvus. The sequence goes on from JAJIBD010002605.1 coordinate 62,076, forward strand.
ATTTACCAAGGTCGGTTTCCATTGGTCTGTTGTTCATGATTGAAAACAACTTACTTAATAATGTTCTTTTCAGACTATGTCTTCAGAGAGACCTACCTTCAGACATTCCCAAGAATAGGGGCTATGTTCAAGGTTTTATTATTTGGGGAACCAACCATCAAACAGGATGGCCATGTTATTTTTGGCTCATTTCGGGAGACAAAGTGATTTTCCCCTTGACTTGCATGACAAGTATTTAGCCCCATTGGAAAGAGAGCAATGTATGTGTTTTTAATTTCTTGCTTGCTGATGAGATTTTTTTTCAGTCCATTATCATGTTGTTGAGATACTCTCTGTTACCAATATCTATGCGGTTTTCTGTCTGACAAGATCATTAGTAAATTTCATAACCTTTCAAATGAAAATAATTTTCCCAGTGTTCTTCTCAAAGGTACATTTGTTTCCTCAGGCATGTCCTTGGTAACATCATAAACAACAATTTAGGCAATGATGGACCTGCTAAGAGGGAAGAAGCCTGAAGTCACCTGAAGGAATAAGAAAGGAAAATGAGACTAGAGATATTGTACAGCAAGTAGGGTGATTGCCTTGCACTCAGCTGACCTGGATTCTATCACTCACACCCCATATATGATACCCTGAGCACCACTGGGAGTGATCTTTGAACACAGAGCCAGGAGTAAGAACTGAGCAGAGCTGAGTCTGTTCCCCAAACAAAACAAAACAACAAAAAAGGAAGCGAAAAGGAAGCGTAGGATATGAGTGAGGCTATATGATTGCGAATATCACCTATCTTTCTATTAACTGCTGCACACATTTCTTCCAGAAGCTAAAATTTTGTTTCATATAAATAAAAGAGGTAGGAGAAGAGAAAGAAAAAAAAATACGGTGAAGTTTGGAAACTATCTCGTGAAGATAAGACTACACATAGGATTACCAGCATTGCTTTAAAATGTCCCCTAAATTTTAACAGGAGAGGGAAAGTTTTGCTTCTGGGTGTCTAGAGCAGAAGTGAGGCCGACAGAAATAAGCCTATGTTTCTCTTGAAGCTTTCCTTGAAAATTTATGTTTACTGTGCAATATATGGATTCTTATTTAATGTAAAAAGTAATTCTCCAAACCTGCTCTTGAAACTGATGGCCCAGGAAGATGAAGTATGTAGGTACTCAGACTTGGGGCTATTTCACACTCTAAATCCCAGGAAAGCAGGGAGGCTGAACTTACTTTCTGGCACTCTGACTCCGTTGGTCAACGTGCCCTTCGACACAACTGAGGGCCTCCCTCACCCCATCTTGGAGCCAAGCTCTGCTTGCTTTACATACTTCTGCTTTGCGAGTGATCAATGATTCTGCTAAGGCGGTAGTGGGAGAAGGGAGGTGGAAAAAATGGAAAGGACATTCTTGTCTAAGAAACCCAGGCCTCTTAGGATCAGAGAAGCATCTGGAAGTTTACTATGTCTAACTGTTAGCTCAGCCTTGCTTGAGTTTTCACTCTCTTCAACCTCTGGGAAGCAGAGGTTGAAGTACCTGGTCCCACTACCTTCTTTATCAAAGTCAGAATTCAGCTCCGGGTTATAGAGCATCTCAGAGTAGTAAATATTCTTGTTTACCAAATAATCCCTAGTAATTTAAGATATAGTCAGTTTTTGGCTCATATCCAAAAGAGCAAGAACAACAATTGCTGACTGGATGCAGGGGAAAGGGGACTCTCATTCATTGTTGGTGGGAATGTTGACTGGTACTGTCTTTTTGGGAAAACAATATGGACATTCCGCCAAAGACTAGACATTGAGCTCCCATTTGATCTAGCTATACCACTCCTGGGAATATACCCTGGGAAGCCAAAAACACACAGTGGAAATACTATCTGCACCTTTATTTTCATAACAGCACTATTCACAATAGCCAGAATCTGGAAACAACCAGAGTGCCCGAGAATCGATGACTGGATAAAGAAAAATATTTGGGGGGAAAAATGATGAAATGGAATTGGATCGGAAAAAAAAAGAAACTTTGGTACATCTACACAATGGAATACTATGCAGCAGTTAGGAAAAATCAAGTTATGAAATTTGCCTATAAATGGATGGACATGGAGAAGATCATGTTGAGTGAAATTAGCTGGAAGGAAAAAGACAAATACAGAATGAATGCATTTATTTGCATGATATATATATAATACACACACACATTATGATACAAATATCCAAGGTCAGGTGAAACATGGATCAGTAGGTCTTGTCAAAGGTGACAATTACACAAACTTGTGGGAGTCAGAATTAAGGTAAGACAGAGAAGGGAACAGAGTGCTAATAATTGTCAAAAGTGCTAATACCAACCTAAAACTGAGCATTAAATACAGGCAAAAAGATACACATGATAACCTCTAAATTTATATATTGCAATCCACAATGTGTAAGAGAAGGAAGAGGGAAAGAGAGATAAAGAGATAATAAACCTGCCATAGAGGCAGGCCAGGAAAGGGGATAGGGAATCGGGGACATTGGCCGTGGGAAATGGCACTGATGGAGGGATGGGTGCTGGAACACTGTGTGACCGTAAGCCAAACATGAACATCTTTGTAATTGTATATCTCATGGTGGTATAATAAAAAATTAAATTAAAAAATAAAAAAAAATATCACCTATTAAAAAATATATAGTCAGTTTGACTCTCTGTAGTGGTAATTGTGCCAAGTGTTTCATAAACTCCTGATTAAAATAGGAAGTGTGGTAGAATTACTAGAACTGATGTCACCAGACAGTATTCTATTCCATAATAGTGGCTGTGTGTGTCAGGCCTCATGACTTTGCCTCCAGTGAGAGGCAAAGTCAGATTCCTAGATATTTATAAGATTCTTTGATTTCTACTCTCATTCTTGATACAAAAGATTTCAGTAACCCATGTGACTTGGATTTGAGAGAAGGAAAGAGAGCCTCTCGGGGCTAAATAGTTCCTCACTGGAAGGGGAGACTGAACCCTCCGTCCAAGGCAGGCACGATTCTGGAGATGGGAGATCATAAGCACAAGAGTGGGCCAAGTCTCAGAGAACCTTTTTATGAGGCTTCTCCTCCCTCAGGTTTCAAACTAGAATGAAATCATAAGCGATCTTGATGACTGTTGCACCTGCTGTTCAGGTTATCAGTCAGGCTTTTGTGTTGCTATTTATTTAAAAACTTTTCCCTTTTTTGGTAGGTTTTGAAGCCACATCAGGTGGTGCTCTAGATTTACTGGCTCTGCACTCAAGAATCACTCCTGGAATGGCTCAGGGGATCATATGTGGTTTCACGGATCAAAACCGGGCCAGCCACTTGCAAAGCAGCAAGTTACCCATTGTACTATTGTTCTGGTCCTCTGTGTTTCTTTTTAGACCTATGCATGTGAACTGGTATGTGGGTAAGTTTGGATGTGTGTGCATAAGTATTTGAAAGGATGAAGTTCAGTGGGGAGAGGTTAGCCCCAAATATAATCCGGAATTCTTTGTGGGTATAGGCCTTGACTTTTTGGCCTCCACTGAATCCTTCTAAGTCAACTTGTACTGTTTAACATTCCTGTTGGGCTTTTTAAATAATGGGCTAATTTTAAATTTTAAATTAGTCTAATTTTAGCATATTCTAAAACTAGTGCTTTCTCCTGAGGAGAATGTTGATAAAAATGTAAAAAATATCTTTGTTAAAGATGGCATCTAATTGGATAGATTAATAACATTTTGAAAGTGTTTTATAAAAATACATTTGGTGTTTAGTTACAGTAAGAGTGATTGGTATCAATAAGTTATTTTTTAAAAAATATTTTATTGTACCACCGAGAGATATAAAATTACAAGACGTTCATGTTTGTTATTCAGTCACACAGAGTTCCAGCACCCATCCCTCCACCCATGCCCATCTTCCACCACCAATGTCGACACTTCCCTCCCCCAATTCCCAATCCCACCTTCAAGGCAGGTTCTCCATCTCCTCCTTTCTCTCCCCCTCCCCACAACTCGCTTCCCTTTCTTACACATTGTGGATTTTAGTAAATACATTTAGAGGTTATCATGTGAATCTCCTTGACTATAGTCAAAGCACAGTTCTCAGATGGCATCATTTTCAATGATTATCAGCAAACAGTTCCCTACTGTCTTACCTAGCCTATGACTCATGTGGTATACGGATTTTGAGATGAAGCCGGCGTCATGGGTATAGGGTTGTGTCCAGCTTTGAGTCCAGACTGAAGGATGACTGTGTTTGTGCTGTGCGAGGCTTTCTGACTTCTGGGAGCCTGTCAGAGGAGAGGCCAAGGAGCAAAAAAGCTGCCCCCACTCCAAGACACCCCATCAGTCTACCACCGGATGGTCAGGTAGACTCTGCCCTGCACCTAAATACCTGGTGTCCGGCCGAAATCCCCTACAGCAGTTCTGGGTGGGGTTGCCAAGCCTTTGTGGAGGGAGCCAAGGTGGGGGAGATGGCGCGACTCGGGTAGTCGCTGAGTCCCGCATCCCTGGGCTTGATCAATAAGTTATTTTTAATGGCATTTCTGGGACAATTTCTTGGCTAACTCATTAAGAGAACACCGGTTTTTAAAATTTCATCTCAACAGCAGTATTAGTGTGCTGTGGCTGCCATGGCAAAATACTGAAGATTAAGTGGCTCAAAGAACAGAAATTTATTTTTCTTCTAAATCTGGAGACTAGAAGTATCTGAGCAAGTGTTAGCAGGGCCATGAATAAAGGTTTTAGTCCAGGCTCTTTGCTTGGTTTGAAATGACCATCCTCTTGCCACCCATTCACCTGGTCACCCTTTATTCCTTTCATCTCAAAGCAGTTCTGAGGGAATACAGCTCTCTGTTGGCACTGCTGAGACTGGTGTGTGCTGAGAAGTCTGGCCTTCCACTGTGCTCCAGAGTCTGGTCTGGCCCTGATCTTGGCTTGATTTCCCACCACAATCCAGCCACTGACAACACAAAGTGGTTAAGTCTTGAAGTGAGCACCTTAAACCAGTGCTCAATCCTCTGGCCCTTACCCAGGATTGCTTGAACCCAAGGAAAGATCTTCTCTTTCCTATGCATGAAGTTTTTCTAAAATCATACCAGTGGTTCTTAAAGGCTCCTCCTGAGTTGGTGCTTGGGAACCATGTGGTGTGGGGGGGGAATCCAGCGTGCAGCATGCACATCCTTATGCTAGCTTCTCCACCGAGCACTAGGTGTTGAGTGAATGCAGTTCAAATCATTCCCATGGATTGTAATGAGCTGTGGCAGGCTGTAAATATGTGTGCTTTAATTCATGTTAGGACTGCATATGGACAATGGGTAATTGGTTAGGTGAGGGGCCAGAGAGATAGTATAGGGATTGAGGCTCAGAGTTAAGGGTCTCTGCTGTTTAATAAGTCAGGAGGCAGAGAGCTGAGATCAACACAGGGACTGCAGTCACTGGGTGGGAGAGAACACGTGGGTGTGGAGATATCATATGCCAGGTTGATCCCCCGCCACTGTATGGACCCGCAGCATCAATGTATGTTGCCCTGTAGACTACAGGCACTTCCAAATGTGCTTCTGGAGTTTCTCAAGTACCACTGAGGTGGCCTGGGTACCCCCAGCACTGCAGGTCCCTAGCAGCACCACATCTTCTGGTACACACGTTGAATTACCAGTTGGATGACCAAGTATTGCTGGGAGGATACTGGGTCCCCTAAGCTCTGCCTTGGGCAGCTCATCCTGAAAGAAGAGTTAGGTAAAAATTAGAGATCAAAAGAATTGGAATTGGGCAATATTTCTTCTGCCTGGATTCCCTTAATAATGCTTGGGGCACTTTTATCTGTTGCTCTGGTATTTCTCTATTTCTCCTCATCTCTTCTTTGAAGGACACTAGTCTAGTTTGGTTAGACCCTCACCCTTAAGATCTCACTTTAACTTAATTATGTTCTTAAAACCTGCCTACAAAATTCAAGCACATATTAAGGTGCTTGGGTGAGTTTTGGAGGAAACAATTCAACATTTTTGTAGCACCCCCCCCATTAGACACTGTGCCACACATACACACCCATACCACATACGCAATTAAACAATTAAACTTTGAATCACACACAATTTTTACAAATAGGCACACCCCTGAGTATATGATACCATTAGGAAGCAACTTTGTATTTTATTAAGGTATAGAAGGATAGATCTGAGAGGGAATTGGGTTCCTTTCTTTTCCCTTAGCTTGTAGAGACTATTAAACCATTTCTGTACCATAATGTCATCTCGGTGGGCAGAGGCAGTGTAATGTAGAAATAAATGAAAATATCTGCTTGCTGTAAATATATTGATTTCCAATAGCTAGTTCTGTTCTCTTTCTGAGAACTGCCTGTATTTGAGATTACATCTCCCCTAGTTGAAAGGCACATAAATGGTTTTTTTGTCTAGGAAATGGCCATTATTAATAGAGTTATTTAAAACTTTTTTTCTTATTTAGAAAAAAATATGTTGGCAACCTTATTTTAGCTCATGAAATTTAGATAATCTCATTTTGAAAAAATTCTGCAGTGATTGGAGAAACCATTTTGTGAGATTAGGGTGCTTTCTTTTTGTCACCAGGAGGCAACTGACTTTAAATGTAAACAATGAGTAGGCTTCACGGTGGTATAATAAAAAATTAAAAAAAAAACAATGAGTAGGCTTAGGAAGCACTATAATGTAAGCCTCTGCTAAAATGAGGTGGGGTAATGAAAACATGACGTGGAGCATATCAAAAGCAGAGTTGGGAAGTCATTAGGTTATTTCTTGGGTGGTTAGGGTGAGAGGATCCTGCTGTACCCCACTTTCTTTGAAAAACAATGGTATAAAATCTGTAATAGCTAGGCCAGAATAGAGGTTGATATCCTGGGCAGCATATCCACTTTTGAAGTCTGAGAATTGAAGAGAAAGGAGATAGAATGTAATTGGTATTATCGATCTCAAATTTGTTGTGGATGATAGGAAATATTCCTCCATCTCCCTAGTGTATTCTTGGGGCTCAGTGAGACATCGAATCAACATTGACAAAGTTTGTAGGAGAAAAAAAAGCAAATGTTTTTAAACTTACATGGAAACCTACAGAGATTGGGATTCCTGTGGGGCCAATGGGCACAATAAGGGTGGATATGTTTAGCTAGAGAATAGGGTAGGGCCTAGTACTCTTCAGGGATAGAGAAAGGGGACTCCTGGGCTGAAGTGATAGCTAGGACAGCAGGGAGGGAGGGCATTTGCCTTGCATGCGGGTGACCCGGTTTGATTGCCAGCATCCCATCTGGTCCCCGAGAACCTACAGGAGTAATTCCTGAGCGAAGAGCCAGGAGTAACCCTTGAGCATCACTGGGTGTGATCCAAAAAAAGAAAAAAAAAAAGTGTGGGGGGGGGACACATGATGAGACTAGGTGCTCTGTAATTAGATGTTTGCCCTGACATATAGAAAGACTTCTCCAATAGGTTATTTCAGCGTGAGAGAATACAAGGGAGTGAGGTGCTTGCCTTTCATTCAGCTGACCTTGGTTAAACTTCCCATGCCACATATGGTCTGCCTGCCAGGAGTGATCCCTGAGCACTTCAGAGTAGGAGAAAGGACAGGAAGGAAGGCAGGAAGGCAGGAAGGCAGGAAGGGAAGGAAGGAAGGAAGGAAGGAAGGAAGGAAGGAAGGAAGGAAGGAAGGCAGGCAGGCAGGAAGGAAGGAAGGAAGGCAGGAAGGAAGGAAGGAAGGCAGGCAGGCAGGAAGGAAGGAAGGAAGGAAGGAAGGAAGGAAGGAAGGAAGGAAGGAAGGAAGGAAGGAAGGAAGGAAGGAAGGAAGGAAGAAGGAAGGAAGGCAGGAAGGAAGGAAGGAAGGAAGGCAGGCAGGCAGGAAGGAAGGAAGCAAGGCAGGAAGGAAGGAAGGCAGGCAGGCAGGAAGGAAGAAAGGAAGGAAGGAAGGAAGGAAGATGAAGAAAGGGAGGGAGAGAAATGGTATTTCTGGTTAGAATCCTAATTCTGTCCCCAACTTTTATTCCTCTAGGAAAAGGGAGTGGTAAAAGTTAAGTAAGGAAGGAAGGAAGGAAGGAGGGAGGGAGGGAGGGAGGGAGGGAGGGAGGGAGGAAGGAAGGAAGGAAGGAAGATGAAGAGAGGGAGGGCGAGAAATGGTATTTCTGGTTAGAATCCTAATTCTGTCCCCAACTTTTATTCCTCTAGGAAAAAAGGGAGTGGTAAAAGTTCCCAATAAGCCTGAAAGGCCTCAGTTGACCTTAGCTGGAAATAATTCACATGCTAAAGTGTCAAGTCTTAAGAAAGCTTATTCTGAACATCTTAAGAAAGATTTCCTTCAGATTTCATCATATAGTTGATCAATGTGAGGTTTTGGATCTATGGAACTGTGGAGTGTCTTTCCGGCTAAATTTTCTGGTGTGTGTGTGTGTGTGTGTGTGTGTGTGTGTGTGTGTATACATATGCATATATACACATATGTGCATGCACACATAGTCATTCAGGATTTAGGTGCATATTTGAATTTCTTTTCAAAAAGATTTTTTTGGGGGCTGTTTTGAGCCACCTCCAGCAGTGTTAAGAAACTGTAAGGGTTGGCCACCCGATGGGGTGACTGACTGGGAGCCTCGGAACGCCGCACCTACCAAGGAAAACTCTGAGAGACCAAGTCCTATGCAAAAGCAAGGGTTTTATTAATAAGCGAGTATACTCGGGCTCATAGCGTGACCCCAAGCGGTCAGTGGCTAAGAGCCCTGAGCCCTTCCAGGGACGATCTTTTAAGGAGTAATTCCGCGCTACAGAAAAGCCCGCGTATAACTATTCAATAGGTTTAAAATATTACATCAAGGTCTCGCGGCAGGCAGCCAATCACTCTGCACCAGGTAACCATCACCCACCAATCTGAGTGTGCCTAATACTTCTTTCCATATTTGGCACGGCATGGGCCCAGTCAGGTATCATACCAAATACAGAGGGGGACATCAGACGCAACCTCTCGGGAATGTTTGCCTTATAGCCCTCCCTGGAATTATTTGCTTAAGGCCCTTCCTGCTGTGCTCTTGTCGAACTATCATTTTATCAGTTACTTTCTGTTGAGCCATTATTTTATCAGTTACCTCTGGCATTTTATCAGTTACCTCTGGTTCCTGTCTTTGTGTTCTGTGGGTGAGGGGCCATTCTTTCAGAACAACTCCTGGATCTTCTCAGGAATCGTTCTTGGCTGTGTGTTGGTCAAGAGCCTTAACCCTTGGACTATCTCTCCAGTCCTAGATCTCTCCTTTATGTGCTAATTCCATGCCTGAGTTGGTAGTCTCTAGGAAAAGGCCTAATGTTTACCATTTGACAGGAAGTAAATGGTGTCCTAATTGTTGGTAATTGCTCCGTGGCATGTTTTCTGATCATGAACTCTTTGGGAATTGATGAAGGGTCCTTATTCTCCTCAGAGGAGATTCCACGTGCTTGTACCTTTCTCTAAATATGAATGTAGAGGGAAGAGCTTGGCCTATCTTTGTAAAAGAAAAGGGTGGTGAGGTGGGGACTGGAGGTTTTGCTCAGTGGTTGCCTTGCATATATGAGCCTCTAAATTCAATCCTCAGCACTGAAAAATTTCCAAGAAAGAAGAGTATATTCAGGATTTGTATGGAAAGAATGAATATAAATAGAAGAGGTGGCCATTGTTATACAGTGATGCAATGTGTCTGGGTTTGCTAATCGCACTTCCCCTGTTTGAGTTGGAGCTTCCCCCCCACCCACCCACATACACACACTAATCTAACCCGTGCACACTTGAGGTAAGTGTGTCTTTTCAAGACTCTGGTGCAGCAGGACTTTGGCAAAGGTGCTTTTAGTGGCTGAGAAAAGTAGTTCATCTCTGCTGTTCAAAGAAGCTTGTTTAAGACATTGCCTCTGAAGTAAGTTATTTTTAATGATGCTGCTATTATGGAGAACTCCAACATAAGAGAGCCTCAGAGTGGGGGTGGGGCACTCCAGAGCTGCAGAGCCTCGGAGGCAGCTGCCCGCAGAGCTCTGCATTTCCTGTTTGTTGTTCCACAGAGAGCAGCTGCCTCCTTTTCAGCACCCTGGTGAGTAAACCCTGTGCCAGACCAAGCCTTCCTCTTTGAGTGGTGTGGCCCTGATGTTCATCACTGCAGTGAGTCTCTCCGATTCTGGAGGCTGCCTCCCAGACAGCCTGGCAATTTCCAAATGATGGAATAGAGCCAGTTTAGGATGTGCAAAGCTCCGAAAGGCAGCTCCAGGCTTTGCTAATGGACTTTATACATGACGTGCCTTGGCACAGCCCTCTGTTGTTCATTCTTGTGGGTTTGATGGTCTCAGACAATTTATTTGAAAGGTGAATGAAAAAAAATATTGTGGATGTTTACAAGGGCGCTAGGTACTTTTCTTGTTGTTTTTTGCTTTATGGGACACATCCAGCTATGCTAAGGGGTTATTCCTGGCTCTGCACCCAGGAATTACTCCTGGTGGTGCTCAGGGACCATATGGGATGCCGGGGATTGAACTCGGGTCGGCTGTGTGAAAGGCAAACACCCTCCTTTCTGTGTCCCCACTAGGTGATTTCTAGGACAGAAAGAAGGTTCTGTCCTCAGACCATTTTTGTGGAGGTGTAGGAGGGGAGAGGAAATGGCTGGTGAATCCAAAATCCCTCATTTTCACTAAGGGCTATCCAAATGGTGGCTGGGTGCTGGGGGTGGGGTTGGGGGGGTGGGGAATGAGTCTAAATTTTGTCCTGTGGCCCTGGCCCACTTCTGACCAGCTGGCTCTGCATTTCACTCTTGTCTCTAGGTATCTCAAATATCTGTTCTTTTTTTCCCGAGGGGATGGGAGAGGAAAGGCACAGTGCAAAATGTTCTGGGATTACTTCTGGCTCTCTGCTTAGGGATCACTGTTGGTGGAGGTCATATAGGGGACTGAGGGTCGATCTCTGGTCAGCAATGTGCAAGTTAAGCATCCGGACCACTGTAGTAACTCTGGCCTGTCTCTTGGCAGTTGGCACTTTCATTGCCATTTTGTTATCTCTCTATCCCTAAAAGCTTCCTTTGGGGCCGGATCGATAGCCCAGCGGGTAGGGTGTTTGCCTTGCACGCGGCCGGCCTGTGCTGGCCAGGGTTCGATCCCCAGCATCCCATATGGTCCCCCGAGCACCGCCAGGAGTAATTCCTGAGTGCAGAGCCAGGAGTAACCCCTGAGCATCGCGGGTGTGACCCAAAAAGCAAAAAAATAAAAAAAAAATTAAAAAAAAATAAAAGCTTCCTTTATGTGACCAGGCTTAGTGTAAGGAAGAGAAAAAGAAGCAATGAAAAAAAGCTCCATTTCAAGTGTAGGCACATTCTCACTGTTGCTCTCCAACTTCTTAGTACCGTATCAGTCCAAGCCTCCCAGCCTGTCCTGGGTGGGCAGAGGTGGGTCAGGAGAAAGTGGCCATCTTTTTCCTCTCCCTTTCACATAAGCCATCCGTGGGGTCCACTGACTTCAGTAGGTTGAGGAAGGGTCCATTGCATCATCTCCTCTGACAGTACTGTCGAGCCAGGGTCCTGGGGTGCTGAGCTGTGTAGAGGTGTTTGTTAAGACTCTGTCATAGTTCAATGAAAGTTGATGTGACAAGGCTCCTCCACAGAGGAGATAAAGCACCCTTCAAACTGCAAGATTCAGGCTACTCTGGGTTGTATTTTTTTTTTTTTTTTTTTGCTTTTTTGGGTCACACCCAGCGATGCTCAGGGGTTTCTCCTGGCTCTGCACTCAGGAATTACACCGCGGTGCTCAGGGGACCATATGGGATGCCGGGATCGAACCGGGCACAGGCCCGGCGGCGTAAACAACGCTCCACGCTGGGCTATCGCTCCGCCTCTGGGTTGTTTTTTTTTTTTTTTTTTTTGCTTTTCGGGTCACACCCTGGCGACACTCAAGTGTTACTCCTGGCTCTGCACTCAGGAATTACTCCTGGCGGTGCTCGGGGGACCATATGGGATGCCGGGAATCGAACCCGGGCCGGCACAGGCCGGCTGCGTGCAAGGCAACGCCCTACCCGCTGGGCTATCGCTCCAGCCCCATGGGTTGTATTTTTTTAACACTTTCTTTCTTTGCTACTCTGGGCTGTATTTTTTAACAAAAAGAAAGAAAGAATCTTTCTTTCTTTCTTTCTTTCTTTCTTTCTTTCTTTCTTTCTTTCTTTCTTTCTTTCTTTCTTTCTTTCTTTCTTTCTTTCTTTCTTTCTTTCTTTCTTTCTTTCTTTCTTTCTTTCTTTCTTTCTTTCTTTCTTTCTTTTCTTTCTTCTTTTTCTTTCTTTCTTTCTTTTTCTTTTTTTTTCTTTCTTTCTTCTTTCTTTCTTTCTTTCTTTCTTTCTTTCTTTCTTTCTTTCTTTCTTTCTTTCTTTCTTTCTTTCTTTCTTTCTTTCTTTCTTTCTTTCTTTCTTTCTTTCTTTCTTGCTTTCTTTCTTTCTTTCTTGCTTTCTTGCTTTCTTTCTTGCTTGCTTTCTTGCTTTCTTTCTTGCTTTCTTTCTTTCTTTCTTTCTTTCTCTTTCTTTCTCTCTTTCTCTCTCTTTCTTTTTCATTCTTCCTTTCATTGAATCACTGTGAGATACACAGAAAACTGGGTTTAGTCATACAATGTTTCATCACCCATTCTTTCACCAGTGAACATTTGCCAACACCAATATTCCCAGTTTCCCTCCTGACCCCCTCCCCACAGCCTGCCTTTGTGGCAGGCACTTTCTTCTCTCTCTCTCTCTCTCTCTCTCTCTCTCTCTCTCTCTCTGCTTTTCTCCTTTTGTGCATTATGGTTTGCAGTACAGGTACAAGGGGTCATCATGCTTGTTCAGAGCATTCAGTATTTTTATCAGGAAGGTACAGCTGCAGTAACTTATTTTTTAACTGGGCGGTGGCTTTGGGGTGTGGACATCATTGCTGGGGCTTCTGGAAGTACAGGGAGGTGGGAGTATGATGACCCAGAGGAAGCCTGGAGATTTTAATATCTTGGTGAGGTTGGTCTCAAGAAGGTGGAGTCTAACCAGGGTCCTGGCAGCCATTTTGGGTAGGGGAAGCAAGTGGGGCAGCGGGGAGCTCTGTTTGGGTTGGCACTGTGTCAGCCCAAACAGATGCACCCCAGTCTCTGTACTCCCCAGCCGCACTCTGATGTAACGCCGTCTGTTCAGCCTTGCACAGTATATTAACTGTGGCTTTTGATCTCTTTGGAGATTTATTTCTGGGTCTCTGAAGCAAGGCCAATAAATGAACCGGAGGTGTTCTGTGGGCATGGCTCCCACTTAACTAACTTTCAAAGGTTGAATTTCTCAGGACTTGGTTCTGATTTGTTAGAGTCCAGTCAGAGGCACAGTGATGATGTTGGGATATCAGGAAGCCTGAAATTACCGCACTGCCAGGCTACTGATACATTCTGGGCCCAGGCTGTCCTGCCGATGGTGCTGTGGCTCCTGAGCCCCAGTCGTGATGGCTGCAGTGGTTCTGGCAGAAACCAGGACCAAGGCCAGTACTGCTACCATTGGCATCTCAGGTGCTCTGGGTGGGCGGTAGCCACCAGTTCAGCAAAGCCTGACCAGGGGCCACACATCCTCATCCTGGGTCTACAGATGGTGCTCAGGGAGGTTTTCCTCCATAACATACTGCGGCCGTGTGGACTGATCTGGGAAGAAATGGTAGCGGGGCTGCCCAGCCTGGGGTGAATCACTGGAGCCGCATGGTAGGGCCACATGGTAGGACCTCCAGGATGGTGCTGAGATGGACACTGCAAGCCCTATTGAGATGCTTTAAAACTCTGCCACCGCCCATGGCACTGGTTGCTGCAGGGGCTCCGACAGTGAGAGCCCCGCCACCGCCATCCTCATGAGTCCCAGTCCGGGTCAGCACTCCTTGGTGAGGGACCAGCCAATTTTGTTTAATGTCAATCTACCTGAGACAGAATATCCAAGGGGCGGCCCCATTCACTCATGCAGAAATGTCATGAGCCCATCGGCTGTTCAGAGTGCTGAGAGCTGCAGTTCCTCTGCCAGCTCCTGCACTTGCCGCTGCCCTGCCACCACCATCTTAAGCAGACAGTGGGACTATCCCCTTTTCAACCCAGTGAATCCTAAGGGAGAATCCTACTTCATAGCTTTGAGCTGTTAATTTCATTTCCTGAAGAAATGCATTTCATCATTGAAGGAAATAACCTCTTGTTCAAATGATAAAAGGCCAGTGAAGATGCCATGGTAATGATTTTATGTTATTTTTGTGCTCATGTTAGAAAAGTAGCTGAATAAAGGTCAGTTTTTCTTAGTGTTCATAGAGCTCTTTTTCCCAAAGGAGAATTAGAATATTCCCTTCTACCTTGGAAGGAGTGATTCATTTGGTTGGGTCTTCAAAATCACAGTCTAATTCTGATACTGGCATGTTACTGCACAGCAAACACCTGAGTCTTTGAACAATAAATAAGGTGCTGAAGCTCCATGATCCATTTTTCTAGGATTTAGGACTAGGGGGTAGGGAAGGAGGAAAGAAGAAAAAAGTAAGACTCATGTTTGGGGATGGCGTAAAAGGAGGTGGTGACTTTAGTTTGGCTCCTGTGGGGTTGTGTGCCTCTGGGTGACCCACACCATTGGGGGAAGACTGGAAGGATGGAACTTCAGAAAGATCTTGGTGACTGCAACCCAATGGTGCTGAGTGTTCAGTGAATCTTTCTTTCAGCTACTATGGCATCCGAATGGCCTTTTGCATTTTTATTTGTCCACTTGTCTTTTTTTCCTTCCCACCATAAGGGATGGTTGTGGAATTCTGATACGTGTCTCATAGGTCTCCTATTCCACTGCGTATGTAGCATGTGATAGAAGCTCGCTATTGAATTTAGCTCTGTTGACTTCTCACCTTTGCCATCCAAGCTGCACAAACCAGCCTTATGTCTCAAAGAAAACTTTTTAACTCTGACATCATTACAAAGAAGAAACTACTAATGTCTGGAACATAGAGTGAATTTTGGGAGTAATCAGTGGGCGAGAATTGGACTTGTATTGAGGTTCTTCTTCCATTATGAAAATTTTATTGTCTGCTTCCTTTATCTCCAATAAATTTTACCAGACTTAGGTTGCTGGGCCAGAGAAATCATGTGGGAAGTAAGGCACATAACTTACATGCCTCTGGTGCTGTCTTGATCCCTGGCATCACAAATGATCTTCTGAGCACCACTAGGAGTTACTTTTGAGCACCACTGGGTTAGAAGAAAAAAAATTCTGCGTTTCTGACTTAGGTTGCATGTCTTTATTGCTGCATATGAGTGTGCAATAGAAATTGAGTGAGTTCATTTCTGATAATGAATTTTATCTACTCTCTGTAGGCTCTTTATATGTTCCATTATGGATAGTGAGGATGATGTTGTAAGCTGAAATTTTATGTTTAAGCTGAGAATTTTCTTTCTCCAATTCCTTCCTTTAACAGTGACTGAAAATTATCTGTTCCAGGACCCGGTTTAAGTCCTATGAGCAACAATAAAAGGAATGGTGTCTGCTTTCAAGTACACTCAATTCTAGTGGGAAGCTAAAAGGAAATGGCAACCACATGGTGTGACCTCATATTGTGGGTAGCTGTGAGGATCTTGCCCTGAACCTCCACAGGGCCTTGGCAGGCGCAACTCCTGAAGGTGGATAGAAACAATTAGAATGACTGTGTAGTTATGAATGAATTAACAGATTCTGTACTTACTTTTCTTCATATGTGCAGGATGGAGATGTCTGCCCAGAGGCTGATTTCTAACAGAACTTCTCAGCAATCTGCATCTAATTCTGATTACACCTGGGAATATGAGTATTATGAGATTGGACCAGTTTCCTTTGAAGGACTGAAAGCTCATAAATGTAAGTCTTATATATTCCCATATTGTAAATATAATACTCTAGTCTGTAAAGTCTAGTGATTATTTCTTCTGAATCTTCTACTTTTTCTTTTAAAAAAAGAATTCTGTTTTCTGGCCTTAGAAAACATCTCCTCTGAACATGTTTGCACGTGCAGCTCTTACAGGAGTGATTTGTTGATACTGAATGACAAAGAACTTGAGAGAGTCCTTAGTGGAGGTCTAGGAATCAATGTAATTTTCAAATGGAGATTTTCTTTTTTTCTTTTTTGTTTTGTGGGCCACACTTGTGTTGTTCACAGCTTCTTCCTGGCTCTGTGCTTGGGGATCACCCAGGCAGTGCTCATGGGACCATATATGGTGCTGGGAATCTAACTGGGTTGGCCTCTTTTAAGACAAGTTCCTTACCCTTGTACTATCTCTCTGGCCCCAAGTTAAAAAAAAAAAAAGAGGGCATTAACAATTCTGTCTGTCTCCAGACTGAACATTTAAAGGATCGAACATTTGGAGCTGTTATTTGAAGAGCCATCTTCCATTACATAGTCAGATGGGTCCTTTCAGTCCATGACATTAGACTGTAGAAGGCTTGTTGTATGTTTATAATGACCTTTATTTCTGCTTTAGGTATAACCTTTCATACCAATGCAGTGACTAACAATCCAGCACAGACTATGGGGATGTAATTCTGTGGAAATCTTAGTGATTGGCCCACTCCTGTTACCACCAGATGATGGCTCACAGCATGAGGCATCTTCCTTGTTTTAAGTAGAGATGACATATACATCTGACACCCACCCTGCAGCTTTTTTCCTCAATCCGCCCAGGTATGCTGGTCCAGAGACTCTCAGACATGGGGCGAGCTGTTCCTTGCTCTCCCTGCACAGCTGTTCATGAGGCAGTCGGGA
Source organism: Cryptotis parvus (assembly GCA_021461705.1). Classification (NCBI taxonomy): domain Eukaryota; kingdom Metazoa; phylum Chordata; class Mammalia; order Eulipotyphla; family Soricidae; genus Cryptotis; species Cryptotis parvus. The sequence continues at coordinate 78,778 of JAJIBD010002605.1, forward strand.
GGCATGGCGGGTTCTAGCCCTGGCCCACCACCTCGGCAGAGCCCTCACAACAAGCCAGGCCACCCCTCCTCACCCCACGGGCGCCGCCATTTTCCACTTTTGGACTTCCCTCGTCAGAACTCCACCCAGCAGACCAGCTCATCACAGCCCGGATCACCAACACCCACCCTGCAGCTTTTTCCTCAATCCGCCCAGGTATGCTGGTCCAGAGACTCTCAGACATGGGGCAGAGCTGTTCCTTGTCTCCCTGTGCACAGCCGTTCATGAGGCAGTCGGGAGGCAGGCGGGTTCTCCTGGCCCCACCTCGGCAGAGCCCTCACAACAAGCCAGGCCACCCCTCCTCACTCCACGGCGCCGCCATTTTCCACTTTTTGGACTTCCCTCTCGTCAGAACTCCACCCAGCAGACCAGCTCATCCAGCCCGGATCACCGACACCCACCCTGCAGCTTTTTCTCCAATCCGGCCCCAGGTATGCTGGTCCAGAGACTCTCAGACATGGGGCAGAGCTGTTCCTTGCTCTCCCTGTGCACAGCCGTTCATGAGGCAGTCGGGAGGCATGGCGGGTTCTAGCCCTGGCCCACCACCTCGGCAGAGCCTCACAACAAGCCAGGCCACCCCCTCCTCACTCCACGGGCGCCGCCATTTTCCACTTTTGGACTTCCCTCTCGTCAGAACTCCACCCAGCAGACCAGCTCATCACAGCCGCTCGCGCGGTTCATCAATACATGCTTTATTTGGAGGTGTTTAAAAGAGTTTGCCTCCCGCCGGCAAGCCTGGCAAGCTTTTCGTGTTGTATATGATATGCCAAATTCCAGTAACATTATATTAGGTCATTCCCATGACCTAATATAATGGTTTGAGGCTCTTTGTGTTCCTGTAGCAAGCCGTGCCCCTGGCTCTACTGGCATGAGACAGGACATATGGAGATTTACTGGTGCCCGCTCTAGCAAATAGATGATCAACGGGAAGATCGTGATCGTGATCGTGACATATAAGCAGGACTTGCTGCCCATTCCCAGCACTTACTGTGGCCATTACACCATAAATATTCTGTCCATGTTTGGTTGTTTCAGAACAATTTGCAGGTGAGCTATCAAAATGTTAGCTACTTGACTAAGATTAATGGGAGAGATTGGAATTAGTGACTCAGTGTGGTAAAGGAAATAATTTCACCCTTTCAGTATTTCCTGGCTGTTGTTGGATCATCTGATGTGAAATTTCTTATTCTTTACACTTATTTGGTCTTTTTCAAGAAGAGATTTCTAGTTATTTTTTTTTGTGCTTTTTTTTTTGGGGGTCCACACCTGGCAATGCTCAGGGGTTACTCCTGGTTCTTTGCTAAGGACTTACTCCTGGTGATGCTCAGGGGACCATATGGGATGCTGGGGATCGAACCCGGGTGGGTCACATGAAAGGCAAACACCCAATCTGCTGTACTATCACTCCAGCCCCAAGAGCTTTTATAGTTTCATTTTTTTAACCTTTTAGATCACTTGTAACTTGTTTTCCCAATGTTCATTGATTTGCTCGAGTGAGCTCCAGTAACGTCTCCATTCATTGGGAATGAGATCTACTATTGTTACTGTTTTTGGCATATTGAGTACATCACGGGTAGCTTGCCAG
>JAJIBD010002606.1:0-154062 GCA_021461705.1 Cryptotis parvus
GAGCATCTTTGTAATTGCATATTTCACGTTGGCATAATTTAAAAAAAAACAAGCTTTGCATCTGCATGCCAGTATTAGTTTTGCAAATAGATTTAAAAGTCTTGTATATGTATAAATTATTTTTATCTATGATGATTAATGCTCAGTATTGTGACTACCACAGAGCAATTTAATTATATTTTCTATATCATTATCAATCTGATTATAATCATCATTAATTTAATACCCTTGGTTATTATTTTCATGTTCTTATGCATACTAATGTCATTTACTTATATATTTCCTCATTTTGCAGAGATCATTAAATGCAGTCAACATGTTTTAGCATCCATAAAAATCTAGCAGAATTTTATAAGTTTAGAAAATTTTGCATGATGGGTAGCAATTTAACATTAACCTATGAGAACATTTATAATATGAAACTTGTCTTAGTAAAAAGAATATTTTGAGTAGTTGAGGTTATGAAATATATAATGATTTTATCGTAACAGAATGAATGCATATAGAATCAAACAGTCTAAATATTATTTTGGCCAAGAAGGGCAGATATAGCTTAAAAGTACAAGGCTGCAGGCACAGTGCATGAGAGACTTGCTCACACACTGCTAAGCCAGGTGCCCGTATGATCTATCACACCAACAGGCACAATCTCTAAGCAGAGTCAGGAGTACCGATCGGACTATCCCCAAACAAAGAGAAAGAGAGCAAAGCAAAGAAAGAAATTAAAAACTTTGGATTTTGAAAAAGGTAGTTTTATCCAAACTATACAACTGATTAAATAAAGGTGACTTGTAGAAATTAAATGGAAAATGCTGAGAGGCATAAGTGTCGGGAACGCCGCGGGGCCCCCCGACAGTGTCAGGACAGAGGTTGTCTTCTACCTCCGGAGGACGCCGGAAGAACAGATGAAAAACTCACCGAATCAGGTGCAGTTCCAAAAAAGGCTTTTAATAGTACAAAAGCTCTTCCACAGCAATCCAATATAATGAACAAACTCTAGCTCTGGTCCGAACTTAGACCATACAAGAAGCCTAAGTCTCCCACCAAAGAGAGAGAGGATCTCACCTGAGCTGAGTCCTACCCAGAAGAAGGAGCAAAAGGCCAAAGAGCAAAAGGCCAAAAGCCAAAAGCTAAAAGCCGCAGGAGCCAAAAGCTGAAACCTGAGGAACCAAAAGGCAAAAGGTGAAGGGGCCTCAAGGCAGCCCCTTATATACACCAAAGTAATCCAATCGGGAGTTGTCATGTCAACAAAGAACCCTAAACAGAGTGTAGTGCCACACCTTATTGCAGGTATAAACAAAGGTTATGCCAAGGACTAGGAGATTATCTCTTATGTAAAACACTGGAGAGAGAGAGGGCTGATATAAAGTAATACATCTTAACTTCATGAGCTTCATGTAATCTAGATGGTACCCACAAGGTCCTTCTTATATTATCTGTACCAGGGTGATTCTGAGTATCTTGTTTCGTGTACTGAAAGGGTCACTCTTGCCTGCTTAGAGCAAACTAGTATGATCCTTCCTATGGTCTTCCTATAGTCTCAGCGTAGCCAGGGTGGTAGTCTCCTGGTAAATTCAAACTGTCCCACATTGGGTGCAGTGGGTATAAAGAGGAGCTGTGCCCAATCTAGAAAACATAGAAGTCTTAGTAGATGTATAAGTCGGAAGTTATTCAATCAAGTTACTTCTGTAAGTGCCACACCCTCTAGCAGTGTTTACATAGAAGAGAGGTCTCATTAAAATGAACCTTGACTTAAATAAGATTAAGCTGGGTGTGGGCAAAACAACAAAGCTCCCAGATTAGCTAAATCTGTCCTTCAACACATAAGGATCATGAATTTGCTATCAAATATTAGATGGCTATGGACATAGACTAACATACAATGTATCTGTGACTTTTAAATTGATTTACAAGTAGTTGTGGTGTTTAAAGCATTTATTTTATTATTAATCGGAAGCATTTAATTGCTATTACTTATGAATTAAATTTAACACATCTCTGCTTCGCATTCATAGAGAATTCATTTGGATTAAAGGGGCTGTGAAGAAAATGCCGTTCCTATGGTCAGCAAGGTGAGGTCTTAACAGGAAGCAATATAGGAACAATGTTCTCAAAATTTATGTTCTATTTGTGGATGGAGATTGTTGGTTTTCAAATATTAATTTGTCCATAAAGGCCTCCAAAATGTATAAGATATTAAGACTATAAAAATTTGATGTTTAAATATAAAATTCAGGGAGCAAAGTGTGAGAGGCTGTTATTTCCATATGTGGATCATTATACATGCTTTATACTGGGACAATGAAACAGATGCTGAACCAGATTTCTTTCTCATGCAAACACAAAATAATATTGATTCATTCAGCACCAATGTGTTAAATATTCCAGATGCAGCACAATATTATGGGCTTACTGTTGAAAACAGTAATGGCCAAGAGCCGATTCTTGGTTTCTTATTTGATCATTTTGTTTTTTTGTTGGAGTGGCTAGTTGAGGGCAGTCAGCCTGGAGGGCAGATGAGCTGCACAGAGCCATTCAGGGCTAGATCCCGGCTTTGCAGATGGTGTGCTGAGTTCTTCCAAAGAGGAGTCAGGCCTTAGCTCTGCCATGTGGGACCCCAAAGCAAAACAGAAAACAAGCAACAAGGACAATTGTAAAGTTACTGTAGTTGTATGAAATCAAGCCTAGCAGATAATTCACCATAGCATGCCTAATCTGGCGCTTTGCTCAATAGCTCTAATTTAAATGGGCCAGAGGTGGAATATTATATAATGCCAAGAGAGTGTTTTATGCCCTCCCACTCTGTTTTTTCTGTTCATTTACTTACTTAGAGATGGAGATGTTACTGGTGCCCGCTCGAGCAAATCGACGATGAACGGGAAGACAGTGATACAGTGATACAGTGATTACTTACCTATTTTGTCTCTTTAAAGACAATTCTAAATCTCTAAGGGAAAGAAAGCAATTACTTCTATATGCTTTGTCAAAGTCATTGGTAAATACTATATCTCATAGACTAAAGTTATGGGTTTACCTTAAAAATATATCTTTTTAATCCTTTACTAAGATATTATGTGTAATCTAGCTCAAAGATTCTTTCTCCTTTCATACTGAAATTCCTTATTCTTAGCACATTCCAAAAGTTATGAATTATTTACTTTTTGTTTGTTTATTCTAGAGGGATTTTTTTTGATTTTCAAAACTTTGGCTAGGTTTTTTGTTTAAACTCAAACCTATGTTAAAAACCCATCACAATACAATCAAAAGATAAGAATAATGTTTCCATTGATATTAAACTTTCATAAAAACTGCAGCATTCTAAACCTCTCTAAGCCCCTTCTGAGCAGTTTCTCTCTTTAATTCCCCAGAATAAAGGAACTGAAAAGGCGGATTCACTTCTCAGACTTTTTTCTGGGAAATAAAAGAACAGAGAGGTATGCTACTAGAACACAAACTGAATCATCTTCTGGGCACCTAAACAGAAAAACTGTTGTTCAACCTACTTGTGATGCATGGGACATAGTTCAGAGAGACCATTGGGAAACAACCTTCCTCAACAGAAAATACAAGGGTGAGAGCAAAAACCCCATCTCCCCATCTCGGTCTAATAACAAATATTTTCCTGCAGCCAACTTACCAAGTTTTTTCTAACTTCGCTCTGTCCTTCCAGCTACATGGAACTGAACTTCTTTTTCTCCAAACATCTAACTTGCTCCATTTCAGTGACATCTATTGTCAATACTTAAAAATCTTTTTGAGGATTTTATGATATTTGTGATTGTGTTTCATTAGGATCACTTTCCAAAGCCATCTTATCTCAAGTCCTGTCACACCACACTTCCAAAGAGAGACCACAACAGCAGAGTGGTGCTTTGCTGGACAGCTTCAATTTGCAAGTTGCTAATACTATATAACAATAAAACTCTAAGTTAAATGATATGTGAAAGGTGAAGCAGAATTGTTAAAATTTAGGTTTTCAATGTACTCCAATAAAGTGAAATCAAATTTCTGCTCATCTATAATTCCCAAAAAAATGGCTTAACTCTCTGGAATCTCAATTTCCAAGTTGTAAAATCATGTAGGTAATGGTGATTCACAATGAATTGCTTACAATATTTGTGGTTTATGAAAAATATTATGTAGGTAAAAGCAAAGACTCACACGGGACAGAGCTTCTACCGGCCCTCCCTGTGCCCAGCTGAACACGAGGTGCCCGGGAGGGAAGGTGGGTTCTAGCCCTGGTCTTCCACCCCAGCAGAGGCTCGCAAGAAGTTGGAAAATTTTCCACAGTTGGAAAATACAAAAATGGGAAAACACTGCGCAACATTATGGTGCTAATGAGTGAAGTGTGGTTTCCAATGAAGTAAGAAAGTTCAGAGGGCCACAGTGGAAAAGGTTGAGAAATAGTGATCTAAGTAAGTATGAGACTGTTGGATGATGGGCCTAGCAGCTTGGGAGCTTTGCTGTTAATCTACGTACAGTTTAAGCTATTTACAGGTCCTTAAGCCAGTATTTATGCGAATAAGATCTCATGTATAAACACTGATGGAGGGTGTGGCAGTTACAGGAGTCACTTTGACTCAGAATCTGTGACTCCTGAAATATTATAATCTCTACCATGATTTCAATGTTTCTAGAGTGTACACAATTCCTCTTAATGACCACTGGTTCCAGCATGGGACAGTTCGAATTTACTAGGAGATCACCACACTGGCTAATTGAGACTACCATTTAAGACTAAAGAAAGGATCATGCTAGTTTGCCCTCAAGCAGGACAGTATGACCCTTTCATTAAACAGATGACAAGACATTCAGAATCACCTTGGCGCAGAATAGAAAATAGGCAGACCTTTTGGGTGCCATCTACATTGCATGAAACCCATGAAATTATGGTGTGTTTCTTCCTATGAAAATGTATCCACTGAGATGTATTTCTTTGTACCAACCCTTCTCTCTCTCTCTTTCTCTCTCTCTCTCTCTCTCTCTCTCTCTCTCTCTCTCTCTCCTCTCTCCAGTGTTTTGGCTATAGATAATCTCAGATGAAGGGACTAATCCCAGGCATAATTATTTGTTTAGATCTGAAACAAGTGTGACACCACCCCAGTGTGGCATCGCCCTACATCAACACCTAGAAGCTGATTTGTTGATCTTTGTTGACACTACCCTCCCTGAAGATAGCATTACTTTTGGATATGAAAGGGGACTGACTCCCCTTTCATAGTGAATGGTGCAGCTATTCACTTTGGTGGGGGATGTGGCCCCAGCATATTCAGAGTTCTGACCAAGATCTAGAGCTCTGGAGAACTCCATTACCTTGGATTGTAGTGGTGGAGCTTGCTTTAGTAAAAGCTTTTGGAATTGCACTGGACTCCTGAGTTTTCATCCATTCCCCACCAGCCTTGGAGGTAGAAGGGAACTTGTTTCGTGACATTATTTGGGACTCAGCGGCTACCTGACATGAGACTCAGACCTGAAGAATGTTAAGAGAAACTCTGCTCATATCTTTGCAGACTATTAATTTGAGAGGTGAGATAAAAAATTCACGTGAGTGAGAGAGCTACAGAGAGTGGGTGAAACGCCCAAATAATAATAAATATATTTATAGTATTTAAATCAGAAAATTTAAAGTGTTTCATACATTATTAGTAGAGTATGAACAAAATACGTTTCTATCTGAATCCCTTTTCAGCTGCCTTCAACATCTGTAACTTTTATAAAAGTTGCATTGAAGCAAAACGAGTACAGATCTTAGCATATTATTTTGTTAAACCTTTATGACAATTCACTGGGGTGGGTGTTGTTTTTTTTATCATGGAGGAGAACAATGAGACACACACAAAAAATACTTGACAAAGTAAAAATCCTTTTATAGTTACAGAGTGCTGGGATTTAAAACCATATTTGTATGCTAAAGGGCTACTACTGCAACCTTAATAAGAATTTATTATACATTCAGTTTTATTTTCAACTTCAGAGAAAGTACATAAAATGCTTCCAAACACATAAGCATACTGAAACAAAGACTTCTCAACATAATAATATATTTTAAAACTGGCTTAAAATACCAGTGTTTTAGTTGCTGGAGGCATCGCCCTTGTAAGAAAAAAAAAATATTTTTTTTTATAACCATTGTTTCTGTAGCAAATAAGTATCAGAGCAAGTTTCCAAAAATAAGGAACAGAATTGTGTGTGTGTGTGTGTGTGTCGTGTGTGTGTGTGTGAGAAACAGAGAGAGAAAAACAGAGACTATGAAAGAGTGAGAACTAAAGATAGAAAATACAGTACTGAAAATAACTAAAAATAAAACTAAAGGATTGAAAATGTCTGCTATCTAGACCAAAAAGTCTTTTATATCAAAATTCATTTTGCTTTGTTTCATGGCTCAATGTTTTCAGTGTAATGGAATCCAAAATTTCTAAATTGCAATCTACACAGCCTACACAACTCAAAAAAATTCCCTTAATTTATTTTATCGTTTACTATTGCTTTCAGACCTTGAATCATGTCTGACAACCAAACTATAAAAACAATTTGAAAAAAATCACTGTCATAGTGCTTTTTGATATTTGTTTATGAAATAATAGACATTTATCTAAATTTTATTTTCACATAAGTGAACTATACTCTTCATTTTACTTAAAAAATCTACATAATTATGGTAAATGGAATTTAGCTTTACTTTTAAAAATCCTCTGTTTAGGCGGCCAGAGCGATAGCCCAGCAGGCAGGGCATTTGCCTTGCACGGCCGGCCCATGCCGGCCTGGGTTCGATCCCCAGCATCCCATATGGTCCCCCAGTACCGCCAGGAGTAATTCCTGAGTACAGAGCCGGGAGAAACCCCTGAGCATCACCGGTGTGACCCAAAAAGCAAAAAAAAAAAAAAAAAATCCTCTGTTTAGCTTAACTGGTCCATAAAAGAAAGAAATATTAAAATTCAGATGAGAAAATTTGATCAGCAGAGGGCAGAAGAGATGAATCTCAACATCAAATATGAGAATGTAGAATTAGAACACTTTCTAGTTAAATTAAAATGTATTTTAGCCTTAGGTGTCTGTTCAGTAATATATACTTTATACAATAAACAAAATTTATTGCTGGTAAAATAAAACAGCCAAAATTCAACATGACAGAAAGAATATCAAAAACAGAATATAGTTCCCAGTTTGAAAAGGGAAAAATCTAGATTACCTGGGTATATGTTGTTTATCTCAGTACAAAGACAACTGAGTTATGTCATATCTCTATAAACAAGAAAACTTTATCAATGTCTGTAGACACAAACAAAACAGGAGGAATTCTGAGAAATTTTGTTTTGTAACTTTCTATTGTTCTTATTTCTAAACTCATCAAATGTTGAATTATGTGGGTTTAGAAGCAAAAACTCAAATGCTAATATGAACAGACATTTTCTTTGTTTCTGTGTTTCATAGAAAATGCATGATACCCCCATTTTTAGTCTCTCTCTTTTTAATATATAATGTATATTATATAATGTATGTATATAACATACATTATATAATATATAATGCATTTTATTGATTGACTTGCGAATGTTGAATCAACCTTGGATTCTCAGGATGAATCTTACTTGGTCATGATGTATGATCTTTTGATGAGTCTCTGGTTTCCTTTGCTAGTATTTTGTTGAAGATCTTAGCATCTGTGTTCATCAGGGAGATTGGTCTGTAGTTTTCCTTTGTATTTGTGTGTGTGTGTGTGTGTGTTGTCTCTTTCTGTTTTGGGTATTAGGGTGATATGGGCCTCATAGAAGCTGTTTGGGAGTGTTTCTGTTTCTTCTATTTCCTGGAAGAGTTTGAAAAGGATTGGCAATGGGTCCTCCTAAAGGTTTGGAAGAATTCACTAGTGAATCCATCTGGAGCTGGGCTTTGGTGTTTGGGCAGACTTTAATTACTGTTTTAATTTCTCCAATGGTGATAGGCTTATTCAGGTATTGCAGATATTCTTAAGCTCTGGGAGGTTATAGGACTTCAGTAATTTATCTATTTTTTCCACATTCTCATGGTTCATGGCATACAGGTTCTCAAAGTAATCTCTGATGATCTTTTCGATTTCTGTGGTTTCTGTTGTGATATTTCCCTTTTTATTTCTGATTCACATTTTAACTCTGGTTACTGTTCATTTGTTCTCCATGAATTTGGTCAACAGAGGCTATAACATTTCACATTCACTTAGTAAGAATTGTGAATCTATACCATGACCAAAAGTTATGTCTTACAAAAATTTTTAGTTTTATGATCATCAGACCCCAACACAGTTTGAATTTAATTCTAGATTATGTCAATCTGGATGAAATTCCACTGACATTCTATAATACACACTAAAGCTCTAGTAAATTCAAAATTCCTTTGTTCTCATCAGCATCTTCTCTTCTAAACCTTTAAATTATCAAACCAATCTGGAGGTGCCATAGGACATTGTTCAGGGATTGGGCAAGTTGATCTTGGTATACATGAACTGTGCATACCAAGACCACGGAGTCAACAGCATTGCAAACATAAAATCTAAACTAGGAGTTATTATTTTCTTAATTTTGAATTTAAAATGAATCAATCTGACATACGCAGTTTCAAAATTGTTCATAATTGTGCATCAGTCATAACTGTTGCATCTCCTGTCCATTCACCAATGTGCATTTTCCACCACCAATGCCTTTAATTTCCCTCTAGCCTGGCTGCTCACCCCCATCCTATTTCTATGACAGGCACGTTTATTCTCTCTCACTCTACTTCTCTCTCAAGGAGAAAATTGTAAAGGAAGCTATTACAATATGCTTCCTGGAGTTGACAAACCTAGGTATTCAAAATATAACCTATATTCAAAACTCCCTTCTAAATGTTTCCTTTGCATAATAATGTAACAAAACAGGCTAACAGGGAATCTCATTCAATCCAAGGAATTAGTTACTTTCCACATAGTTCAAATTTGTAAAACAAGAATTCAGTATGTTTTTTCCTTGATACTTTCTTCTTTGATACTTCCTTAATAACTTTCAAATTATGTTTGCTCTCTCCATTATACATTCCCAGCTTTGAGTCATATGTCAATGATCACAATACTGAATATTTATGGTTCATAGCCACTAACAAAATCCTTACATTAATTGCCTTCACTCAGTTAATATATATTCTCCTAGATCTATGTTTACTCTCTAGATCTGTTTTTACTATAAATTCTGGTGATTTAATATCTATCTCAATATTTTTCTAATACCCTAAACTCTCAAATGCCTGATCTCATATCTTTAAATAAGTTCTCTTCTATCTAATTTTACCCACATATTCCCAGATTTAACATTCTTAAAATTAATTTTAATTTCTCCACAATTTCAATTTCACTCTATTTATAATTGCCACAGAATAATCTGATTAAAATAACCAGATTTCTTGCCCCAACAACAAATTAGAAATATTCTTTAACAGCAAAGAGTTTTAATAATATTTTCATAGTTTCATTTTTATATATCTTGGGTCATTTGCTCTCTTATAACCTCTTTGGTAAATAGATATGAATCAAGTAACTTTAATTTCTTTCTAGTTTGTTATCAAAGCCATAATCTTGTTTATATGCACATATTCTACTATTCAACTTTATACCTAAAACAGAATTAGAAACAGAAAGAGAAGATATTCAGTTCAGGTCTACGGCACTAAGTGATAGAGATCTCTGGTGGCAAATATAGTGATAACAGATAAATTGAAGTGTTGATCACAGTTCTTTTCCCTAATCAAAAAATATGATGATATTGATAATGATTTAAAGGGAGCTAATTTTTATTTACTCTTTCAAAATATCTCTTATTTTCTTTTCTCTTCCAGCCCCAATCTCTTTCATTTCTCACCCATCATCTCAGAATTTTTTTTCCCTATATCTGTATAACTTATTTTGAATGTCTAAATTTTTATTTTAGATTAAGGTACAAATGCACAAATGTTTTTACTGGCAGGACTCCTAGGGCCGCGCACTGCTCTGGATTGCCTCCCCGAACACCCGAGATAGGGTAGTCTAAATGTGGCGACGACCAAGCTGTACAGCGACACTCCCCCAGGCACCACACGGGGACACTAGATCTTACCAGCATAAGCCTGGCCACGTAAGGACACCAAATTAGACTAGAGAGAAATGCTGTTGCTTCCAAACAAACAAGCATGGCTCCCTGATAAAAAATAAAACTACAAGAGTAGGGAGACTTGTGAAGGCTTGAGAAATATTTAACGGCATTGGTGTGATCTTTGGACAGTCGACATGCCATCTCAGAAACCCCCCTCTCTACATTTCAAAGGCATTCCCAGCTCGAAACATTAGCACAGTAAAGGCCCTAGGTGAGATGCAGGAGGATTACCTGAGGCAGACCCCCCGCTTCCACAGGGAGGAGGGCGAGTGTGGGATAACCTGGTCCGCCTCCCGGCCTCTTCTTCCAGGGGACCCCCGGCGCTATTCCCCAAGTTTTACACGGGGGCGCCATCTTGGCACACGGGCTGGGGTCCCAGCCTGGAACCTAAGCATCGGGTTTTCCTTGCGATTTGTATGCCTGAACCGTGATAAGTAAAGCCTTTAAAACTGTACGATTCCTGAGTGTCATCCATTCCCACCGGCTCGAGGTAGAAGGAACCCGCCTGGCACCGGGACCCGCGGGCGCCCAGTTGACAATATCCTAAAGATTTATAACCACAAAAACTATTTATATTATATATGTATTTTATATATGTTTATATATTTTATATATTTTATTAATAATTATGTCATGTGTCACTTGTCTTCCCATTGCAAATCAGTTTGCTCAAGCGGGCACCAGTAATGGCTCCATTTGTTGAAAATGAGGTCCATTATTGTTACAGTTTTTGCATATCGAATACACCACAGGTAACTTCCCAGGATCTGCCATGGCTCTGGGTTCATCCCAGGGGCCAATGGGCCCAGGTATTTTTTATGTCAGACCATCAACCATCCAGGGCCCACAGAGCAGAGTCCTGGATGTAGGCAAGCCGGTCTTCTGTATGCCACCAACTGATGCAGCCACACCTGCAACCCCTGAGGGGTAGGTATTAACATTTATATATTATATCATATGTTATACATTATGTACTTATATACTATTCATGAATAATTTTATATTTATTTATATATAATTTATAGAGAGTTTAGGGTATTAGAAATATATATATTACACATAAATTTATTTATATAAATGCCTAGTTATATATTTATATATATAAAATATTTATATTTATACCCCCAAAAAGCAAAACACTTCATTTTACTTTTTTGACTGTCATATTTTTTAACAAAATCCTTAGTGGATTAGTTTGAATATAAAGAATGAGGTTTGGATGACCATAATGCAAAAATACTGTGACAGAATAAATTGTAAGTGCTTTAAAACATACCTTTTTGAGGGAATGGGTCTGCACAGGGAAAGGGAAACTAAAAATCACCTGATATATTTTAATTCAAATTAACACAGATACAAACATATTTAAAAATAGGAATGTAGGGGCCTGAGCAATAGCCCTGCGGGTAGGGAGTTTTGCCTTGCACACAGCCGGCCCAGCCGGCCTGTGCCGGCCTGGGTTCTATCCCCCGGCATCCCATATGGTCCCCCGAGCACCACCAGGAGTGATTCCTGAGTGCAGAGCCAAGAGAAATCCCTGAGTATTGCCGGGTGTGACCCAAAAAAAGCAAAAATAAATAGAAAAAGGAATATAATAGCAGTGAGAGCTGCTACTGGCTCTCACTGTGCCCAGTCTCTCATGAGGTGCCTGGAAGGGATGACAGGTTCTAGCCCTGGCCCGCCACCCCAGTAGAGCCTCACAACAAGCCAGACGACCCCCCCCCCCCACTCCATGAGGACCTCCATTTTCCACATCCGGACTTCCTCCGCGTCAGAACTCCACCAAGCAGACCAGCCTATCACAGCCCGGCTCACACGGCCACAAGCGGCAGCACGGTTCATCAATACATGCTGGATTTTGAATTGACTACAAGAGTATGCTACCCGCACGGCAGAGCCTGGCAAGCTACCCGTGTTGTATTTGATATGCCAGATACCAGTAACAATTATAGACCTCATTCCTGTGATCTGATGGAACGGTTTGAGGCTCTTTATGTTCCTGAAGCAAGCAGGTTCCCTTGGGCTCTACTTGCATGAGACAGGTCATATGGAGATGTTACTGGTGCCCGCTCGAGCAAATTGAAGATGAACGGGAAGACGTACAGTGATACAGTGAATATAAAAGAGAATGAGAAAGAAAAAGTAGACAATGAATGAAGGGATTGGGGAAGGGTGGATAAGGGAAAAAGGCAAAAAGGAAAGACAGGAAGTAAGAAGAGTAAAATAGAGGATAAATGTGTGAAGGGAACTACTAGTTAAAAAGTACAATTCTTTTTTTTTCATTTTGGGTCACATCCGGCGGTGCAGGGGTTACTTCTGGCTCTGCACTCAGGAATTACTCCTGGCGATGCTCAGGGGACCATATAGGATGCCGGGATAGAACCCAGGCTGCACAGGCCAACCACATGCAAGGTAAACGTCCTACCTCTTGGCTATCGCTCCGGCCCCAAAAAAGTAGAATTCTTTTACACTCATTGATTCTACAATATAAATTAGAAGTCTACTTTCACTTGGTCTAGGTTATTCAGTGATGAAGATATTGAAGTTTCCTAGCTCTTACTGAAATTACACTTATCTACAGTTTGAAGCATAAGAGTCATTTATTATGACTTCAATATCTATATCAAGGCACACTGGACTGGTAGCATGCTTATAGACAGTACATCATCATGTGAAGAGATGAGTTCAGTTACTGCAAGGGATGTGAGTGATAATGTTATGGTGGAAGTGGTTGGGTGTCTCATAATCTAGTTAATCTAATTAGTCATTTTAAATCTCACTTTCATGTGTCAAACTATTCAGGTTGCAGCAACAGCACAGGACAGAGATAAGGATGGCATGAAAAGACACATGAAACCAGCAATATCCTCCTTAATCCCATGACCATGACCCTGGGTAGGGAGAAGGAAAAGCATCAGTTCCCACACATGCTTGAGCAAAGCAGAAAGAAATGAATGAAACACTGAAATATTGGTTTGCATGGAACCCTGCCATTACCATTGCTGTAAATCATGGTGCCTGAACTAAAATTAAAAAAAAAAAAAGAAAAAATGATAATATTGCTTATGGTACAAATTTAAGTTATATGTGAAAGCAATTTCATTTATGTTATTGATTTGACAAACAAAGCTAACGTTTCATAAGCATTCCTATTTGTTAATTTATAAGTCTCTAAGAGACTCACAGACATGGGCGGAGCTGCTACTGGCTCTCCCTGTGCCCAGCTGCTCATGAGGCGCCTGGGAGGGATGGCGGGTTTCTAGTCCTGGCCCGCCACCCCAGCAGAGCCTCTCAACAAGTCAGATGACCCCCACTCCATCAGGGCCTCCATTTTCCACATGCGGACGTCCCCTTGTCAGAACTCCACCCAGCAGACCAAACTATCACAGCCCGGCTCATTGAGATCCACCCTGCAGCACCTTTTTTTAAATCGATGCAGGTATGCTGATCCTGAGACTCACAGACATGGACAGAGCTGCTACTGGCCCTCCCTGTGCCCAGCCGCTCATGAGGCGCCCGGGAGGGATGGCGGAGTTCTAGCCCTGGCCCGCCACCTCAGCAGAGCCTCGCAACAAGCCAGATGACCCCCACTCTATCAGGGCCTTCATTTTCCACATCCGGACTTCCCCCCCTCGTCAGAACTCCACCCAGCAGACCAGCCTATCACAGCCCTGCTTGCGGCCGTGCGGTTCATCAATAAAAGCTGGATTTAGAGATGACTACAAGAGTATGCTACCCGCACGGCAGAGCCTGGCAAGCTACCCATGTTGTATTTGATATGCCAAATAACAGTAACAATTATAGACCTCATTCCCATTACCTGATGGAACGGTTTGAGGCTCTTTATGTTCCTGGAGCTCTACTAGCATGAGACAGGACGTATGAACATATTACTGGGGCCCACTCGAGCAAATCGATGATGAACGGGAAGACAGTGATAAGTCTCTAATTGTAATAAGGTAACTTTTATAAATAAATAAATAAATAAATAAATAAATGAATAAATGAATGAATGAATGAATAAATAAATAAATAAACTCTTGTAGGACAAAGTGCACCAGGCAAATAGAGGCGAACATCTTGGCACTGTCCAATGACAAACCAGTAGGTGATGACTTTGTGAGACAAGAGCACATGGGATAGCATCTGGGGTCTAGATTACTTAGCAAGGGTTAAACCAGCATGAGTCTGGGACACTTGATATTGGTTACAGGAACGAGAGTGACTTCTACATTTTGTACAGTGAGTATCAGGGCTATACAACTACCTACTTGCATTATAAAACAAATGAAAATCAAAACAACCGGAGTCTGCTAACTTTACATAAGACTTTCCCCAAGAATCTACTCCAGAGCTAATCAAATTTGACATATCCATGACACAGTTTTCCCTGCATTTACATACAACTCAGAGACCTTTGCCCTACGAAAGCAGGATGAGAATGCTATTTGTTTCTCCAAAAGAGGAATCGAAAGAGCTATGCTTGGAATATCACGCCTCACGCAAGTGAAAGAAGGAATCCGGAGTTCTGACCTCCATTGAAGATCGAGAGTCAGGGACATTGTCTCGTTTGCCAAGGTGTCCACAGATGGGCTGGACATGTAATGTGATTTGGAGATGACTGCTGGACTAGAGCCATTATGTACTGGATCCCACGGCGAGTCAAAATATCACGTGGCCGCCCACCTACAACATGGTCAGACTTCTTCGTCAAGATACTGAATGAATGCTTTGAGGCTCTTTGTATTCCTGAAGCAAGCAGATGCCATTGGGCTACACTGGCACATGATAGGGTCAAATGGAAATGTTACTGGTGCCCACTCGAGCAAATCGATGAATAACAGGATGTCAAATGATGGAGTGATCAAGTGATGGCACTTAAGTCTTATCACAGGATTTCCTTGACCTCATAGAGTAAAAGTTTGCCTTGCCTTTTGTTTTCCCAAGCCCTGCCTGGGATTGAAGCTAAGTTTTATGACTACAACCTGTGGGATTTAACACAGAACCACATCACCCAGGGGTGCTCGTTTGCATGCAATCTGGAAGTGACTTTTTTATAGTTGTCTCTAGAGCATTAAGGCACTTTTAGTGATTACATTAATATGACTGACTCCCACCTTCAATAAGGATGTCGAGGAATGATTAAGCTAAATCATAAACTTAGGAGATTTTTTTTAAAGAAAATAACACAGATAGGAATGATCTTTGTTATTGTTAAGACCAGCATTCATAATGCCCCTTAAGTTACGCACATAGGCAATTTTCAATAGGCAATGCACATTCTAGTTAGTTTAATGAGAGCGTACAATTTCTTGGTGAAAAGTTTATAGCTATTATCTTGTAGCATCTCACAACAGTACAATAATCTTTAATGGTTTCCTCTTTGAATAAAGACTTGTTTCAACTTATTAGCCTATTAGGGATATGCTGTTTATCTTTAACCAGAGACCAATATGTTCCCATTTCTAAGAAAATACTAAGATATTATAAAGAAACAGGTCAAGGTTTTTAAGCTTAAAAATGAAGGTAGCTATTAGTATTTATATGAACTATGATAATAATCACTATTATTTCCTTAGTGCATATACTTTGTTTCATAGCATATACATGTAGCCAGCCGGTGTACATTAATTTGATTACTTTCTTCTGTCTTCAATAAGGATTTAAAAAAAATATCAGTACACGTTGTATATCTCCAAGGAGAGAATAGGCAGATTTATTAGCCGATATAAATGTTTACTACATAAATTGTACTTTTTATAAGATTTTCTGGCATGCATAAATATATAACCCAGCAGCTACTTTCCAACTTCTAATATTTTCTTTGCCTTACACAAATACTTTTGTTATTCTGAAAAAAAATACATTTTTGCATGGTTCCCATTTTTTGCATATTCATACTTAAGTATTAATGTCAGCTTTTGTTATGACTTTGAGAAGCAATTTTAAACATATGACATAGGCCTTTAACCTTATTACTACCTTCTTTTGGTTGAATAAATAAGATGTTGAAAGAAAACTATTACTATGGTTAGATTTTATCATAAAATGTTCTTTCAACCTTGGGATCTTGTTGGGGTATGCTGTATGCCCCCCCAAAAATTCTGGAGAAGTGTCTGGGGTTCCATTTTTGCCCCAGGGGATTGGAGACTGGTGGATGGAGAATAACGTGAGAATCAGCCCAGTTTCAAAAGGCTTTACTCTCATGGTTCTGGTATATAATCCAACGGTAGGAAAACCCTGGTCTTTGGGTTCCCTGCTGGCCCTGGCCATGTGCAGGTTTAGAATCCTAGACCAAGATGACCACTACCACGTGCTAAGGCCCAAAAGGAAAGAGAACAGAGAAGAGAGCAAAGGGAGAAAGTGAAAAGGCAAAAAGGCAAAAAGCATACAGCTTTTATAAGTTTTCAGTTCAGACCACCTACAACAACAGAAAGCAGTTAGGGTTCCCCACAGTTAACTTCTCCCAGGACCTCTCCTAGTTCCATTGAAATATTAATATTGCCTGAGCCAAGATCTTCCTTGAAAGTGCCCCTGCAGTATAGAGTGGGGGAAGGGCATGCATAGTCTACACCAGGTATATGTTATACCAGGTATATATGGATATTCTATAGTCAGGTATATATTTCTCCAAGCCTTCACACTATTCTGTCTTTGATTCATAGTTGTTTTGCACATTAGCCTTTAGACCTATTAGAGAGCCATGCTTGCTTGCTTGGAGGCAAACAGCATTTCTCTCTGGTCTAATTATTGAGAGAACCAATGTGCCTGGTAAATATGCTGGTAAGATCTTATCTAGTCCCATGATGATTGTGGTAGCATGAGAGAAAACATTTATACCTGCTAACATAGAATACATGGTAAGATATACTTTCACATATCAAACTGATTTCCTCCCCTATCTACAAAGTGGCCTGCAGGGGGTAATGCCAGGAAAGATGCAGAGGCTCTGGGCAACAGTGTACTGCAAGAGGATCTCAATGGGAAAAATGACAATAATAAAGACCTAATTGAAAAGTTAATTTACATAAACACAATTCAATCTACAAACAAAATATACCTCACTGGGAAATGAAGGATTAAAAAAGTTACAAAAATTAAGAAATTGGTATGTTGTTGTAAAATGCATGCCTTGATATTTTCTAAATATTGACAAATGCATACTATATAGAAACCTCTCAGATATTAATAACATATTTAGTGATCTGATGAAATCTATTATAAAACTTGCCAAAAGAGATTCTTGACTGATTTTTGAAATTTCATCACAAATAACTGCAACATCCTCTGATAGAATATTTTTATAATACACCAGGAAAAAATGTATACCATTTTTTATATCTTGTTAACTCTGATTCATAAAATGTGACATTTCATATGCCAATTCCAAGGGAGTTAATTTATTTGGCAAATCCCATACTACTTTCTATACTTGAAAAACTTTACTATTTAGTAATAAAAACTTTTAAAAGAGATAGGACTGATATAGATCTCTAATGTGATAAAAAATATGATTGTATTGTAAGCTATAAATTAACCGGCTTTAGAGTGTTGAAATTCCAGTTTCCAGATCAGCCAAGTGCAAAGCAACTATAATAAAATATTAACTATAAACATGATACAGTATTTATGTAGCTAGAGTAAAACTTCAGAAATAAAACATAGTCTTTGATATAATATAAAGCATTTTTGCATAGTTTTTATTCATTAAATTTCCCCAAAAAAATTTAGTACAATATATGAACAATATACTCATGTAATATTTATCTTGAATTTTTATGCTCATTATAAAAATAAAATTGATATAATTTATTCATAGAATATGAAGGGCTCATTTATAAATAAGGAATAAATATACCCATAAATGATCCAGTTTTAGAGGAAGCAGCAACATGATATTGAGTTTTTAATTATTTTTCGTCAGATAATGTTGATTTAAAGACTAGATTTAGGGGGTGAAATTTTACACTCCTGGAAAATGCATGTGCCACAATACACCAAACACCAGGCTACAGATACTGTTCAACAATGCCCAATGCACCTCCTTTCCATTCCATCACCATTTCCACTGGTAACCTTAGTTATATGGTTGGAGTTCAAGGGTTTGCTTTTTGTGTGTCTTGCTTAACTTTCTTCTCTATATTTTGCATATGTATAAAATTGTTATAACACATTTTAAATAAGCTAGTATCAGAGATACTAATGTAATTCACATTTGAAAAACAACAAATAATATGTATAAGCTTCTGCTAAAAATAATCCAATAAATATGATAACAAGAATAACTCAAATGATAAAATATAACCAGATGCTCTGCTAATGCCATATACACTTAGAATCTGGAATTTGACTTATTCTCAAAACAAAGCAACTCCTAAAATTACTTTTGCCATTCTCTCTTTAAAATAATGTGCTCTGGTGGAGGGATGGGTACTGGAACACTGTCTGACTGAAACCCAATTATGAATATCTTTGAAATTGTATAACTCATGGTGGTATAATAAAATAAAATTTAAAAATAAAAATAGAATATCAGAATTTTTAATGGAGTTCAAACACAAAATAACTTCATATAACCATCTTGATGATTCATAATATTTTCTCTCATATTATTATGCACATTTCTGGTTATATTCTCTCTAGGCTTCCATACACTATATTTGATCAAGCATTAAAACAATGTCTATACATATACACAATGTGAAAAGTTGTGTTTAGGGACCGCATTTCTCAGCAGTTCTCAGTTACTTGAGTGCAGCAGTTCTCAGTTACTTGGGGCTCTGCAGTCAGGAATTATTCCTGACAGTGCTCAACAAACAATATTGGATGCAGGTGATTGAACCTGGGTTCCCAACATTCAAGGTATTAATACCTTGTCCATTGTGTTATTATTCTGGTGCTTAGAAATGTGTTTTTAAACAGGTAGCATAGTCTTCCAAGGTTTTTCTTTAAGTTTTATTTGAGACAACTCTAATGTCTTGAAATTCTATTAGCACTCTAGGATAAACCCTGGGAGGTAATACAAATGAATAAAGTGAGTTGGGGATAAACCTGTAGAGGATATATTGCCATTAAATGATCAAAACTACAAGCTAATCTTAAAAATATAAAATAAAATAATGTCAATAACTTAAAAGAGAGAACAACATAATCAAAATATTCTATTTTAAATGTATTAAAATAATACAGATACTGTAAAGTATATAACAATTTAAATATTGAGTATTTATTTTATGCTCATTATTATATTTTTAAATACATATCCAAACTTATTTTTATAAAGACCATCAAAAATTCAGTATTTCTACATAATAAAATTAGGGATAAACACTAGGTTGACGTATGACACTATAATAGATGATGTGAACAAATATTACAGCCAATGCAATATATAGCCTCTCATTTTCCCTCAATCACTGTGTAGTGGAAAATATGAGTAGTACATAAAAACAATTCCGTTTGCATAATTTGACTTTTTAGGGTGATACTCACTGATACTCAGGGGGTGCTCCTGGCTCTATACTCAAGAATTGTTCCTGGTGCTGCTCACCAGACCTTATGGGATGCCAGAGGTCAAACCTGAGTTGGTCGTGTTCAAGGCAAATGCCCTGCCCTCTGTGCTATAGCTCCAGTCCCCACATGTATATTTTAACAGAAAATTAAAAATGAATATCTACTGGCTTTGTGGTATCCTTTTGCCCATGAAACGGAAAACAAATGATATATAACAGTGAATAAATGTTGTCTCATTAGAGGATTCACATAGTAATCAGGATGATCTACAAGGTGTATATGATTGTGGAACGCCAGTTTTTAAGGCAAAATCTAATAGCATTCTCCAAATTTATAGTAAATGAAAGTCAGTCAATTATTTTTGATTTTTTTTTTAATTTCTTGACTGCTCAAACTTTGAAACACAACTTGTCAACAATTTCTGAATAGCTAACGTATTCTGAAGTTATGATCTGGTCTTTCTTCCCTAGCTAAGAGAAGCTCAATCCTGTCATTAAAATAGAGTGTTAGAACTTGAATAGATCTTACAGAACAAGTTATTTAAATGTAGAAAAGAATAAATGAGAATTTAAAACAAGTGAGTGATTTCATTAGTGTCATGTTACTATTTAGACAATGGTGAAATGTGGCAAAATTTTTTCAGCCTTACTTCACCATTGAAAAAATTATAAAGTTAATTAATGTTTTTTGTTAATTCTTGCTATGATTTTGAATAAATTAGAGAAGTCTAACATTTATTTTTCACATGTAAACACGGATTATTGCAAAATGTTTCCTAAAAATTATTAAACAGATCCCAGCAACAATTACTTAGCCTATCATGTTCTTACATGATTTAGCTCTTTCTTAATGTTTATTTCCTGAAACTTCATCAATTCTCAAAGTCAATACTATATAAAAAAAGTTTACGGTGGACGCTCCCACCAAAATCTTGAGAGCAATAATTTTTAACCAATTAAATCTACTGACACGGCAGATCCTGGAAAGCTACCCGTGTTGTATTTGATATGCCAAATACCAGTAACAATTATAGACCTCATTCCCATGACCTGATGGAATGGATTGAGGCTCTTTATGTTCCTGGAGCAAGCAGATGCCCTTGGGCTCTACTAGCATGAGACAGGACATATAGAGATGTTACTGGTGCCCACTCTAGCCAATCGATGATGAAGGGAAAGACAGTGATACAGTGATACATGTACAGACCAGAAAAAGGCTGTAAACATGCAGTTGAATGCCTCTGTGCTACATACTCTAATTTTCCACTCCAACTCATTATATTCACTATCATTTTGTGACTGAGGTTTTATTGCATCAACCTCTCTCTATGACTATGTAGTTTTGACTTTCCTCTGTATACAGTGGGTGTAACTCTACTTCTAAAGATAAAATATGATTTCATTTGTTATAGATAATCTAAAAAAAGTTTGCCATCTCAAAACCTAACCAAAAATAACCTTTATATCTTCTGCATATAATGTGATATTCACAAGTTCCCAAGAGGAATTTTTATTTAACAGGTCTTTAGTAAGCCTGTTGCATAAATTCTACCAAAGTATTTGCATGTGCACCAAGAATAAATAACTATAATATATATTATATTCTCTCTATAAAATATAATAGAAACATATGATATATATTATAATGTCTAATATATATATATCATTATATATCTATATACACATATATAGATATACATATATATTAGTACCAGGGCACTGCATGGAACCACAAGCAGTGCTTAGTGCAACCCTACTGGCTTCTGAATACCAATGTCCAAATCTCCAATCTACCAAGTCCCTAATAGTTCTCAGAGAATAATCAGAAGTGTGCCCCACCCAACTCCACTGAGTACCATCACTGTAAATAAATGTACTTAAATTGATTGCTCAGACCCCTAAATGCATTAGAATTTATTGATAGCACTTGTTCATTGTCTATATTTATATCATTCCTGAATTCGATATTGGTGTTTTATTTTTATTTTTGAGACACACAGTCTATGACTTTCATTTTTGTGTCCAGTAGTTACTTCCACACACATAGTAAGAGATCAGTATATATATTTACTGGTTGCATTATTGCGTGAATAGAGTTGACTTCATTATAAAGACTGGTACTTTACTATAAAACAATATTGCGTCACTGGGGAAATAAGCTGGGATACAGAGGAAACTGGAATCACTATTTTACCTATAAAATAGGAATTGCATTTTCTCTTATTGCAATGGGCATTAATAACAGGCCATTCCAAAATTAAAATGTGTTGTATAATGAGAGTTCATATATTTGATTCCTAGCATTTCCTAGTTTATATATGGCATTATCTTATTTTTGGAACACTCTTTAAAACAACATGTTATATATAAATTGAAGAGAAAATTATCTCTCATACATTTTAAAACGAAGATTTTCTAATCATTCTGTAACATAAAAAAGTAAGCATTCAGAATACAATCCTACACAACATTATTTTTTTGTTTTTTGCTTTTTGGGTCCACCCAGCGATGCTCAGGGATAAGTCCTGGCTCTGCACTCAGGAACTACTCCAGGCGGTGCTTGGGAACCATATGGGATCCCAGGGATCGAACCCAGGTTGGCTGCATGCAAAGCAAATGCCCTACCCTCTGGACTATCACTCCAGCCCCCACAACATTATTTTAACAGAAGAGTATTGTTCATGTGTTTACACAGTTCTGCTCACAGCCATTCAGATATTGTTGGGCCAAAAAAGATAATTCAGAAATGAGATACCTGAACCTGATTTGGTCCCTGATACCACGCACAGTCCCAGAAGCACTGAAAGGAATGACCCCTAAGTGTGGAGCCAGTATTAATCCCAGAGTACCATGGGGACAGCCTCAGGGCCCAAAAACAGACTCTTGGCTATTTAGTAGCTGCAAATAAAGAATATAAGGAAAAGTTAAATGTAGTTTGTGTTTTAAAAGAAATGTCCAAGGAAAAGAAATGCTAGTAATTAAATAAATAACTAAGATCAAGAACTTCCTGTTGATCATCTATTTGCTAGAGCGGGCACCAGTAATATCTCCATATGTCCTGTCCCATGCCAGTAGAGCCAGGGGCATCGGCTTGACACAGAAACATAAAGAGCCTCAAACCATTATATTAGGTCATGGGAATGACCTAATATAATTGTTACTGGAATTTGGCATATCAAATACAACACGAGAATTTTGCCAGGCTTGCCGAGCGGAAGGCAAACTCTTTTAAACACCTCCAAATAAAGCATTTATTGATGAACCGTGCAGCCGCAAGAGGCCATGCGAGCTGGACTGTGATGGGCTGGTCTGCTGGGTGGAGTTCTGACGAGAGGGGAAGTCCAAATGTGGAAAATGGCAGTGCCCATGGATTGAGGGGGGGGTGGGGGTCTGGCTTGTTGTGAGGCTCTGCCGAGGTGGTGGGCCAGGGCTAGAACCCACCATGCCTCCCGACTGCCTCATGAACTGCTGGGCACAGGGAGAGCAAGGAACAGCTCTGCCCCATGTCTGAGAGTCTCTGGACCAGCATACCTAGGCCGGATTGAGGAAAAATCTGCTGCAGGGTGGGTGTCGATGATCCGGGCTGTGATGGGCTGGTCTGCTGGGTGGAGTTCTGACGAGAGGGAAGTACAAATGTGGAAAATGGCGGCTCCCGTGGAGTGAGGGGGTGGTCTGGCTTGTTGTGAGGCTCTGCCGAGGTGGTGGGCCAGGGCTAGAACCCGCCATGCCTCCCGACTGCCTCTTGAACAGGGAGAGCAAGGAACAGCTCTGCCCCATGTCTGAGAGTCTCTGGACCAGCATACCTGGGGCCAGAGCGATAGCCCAGAGGGTAGGTCGTTTGTCTTGCACGCGGCTGTCCTGTGCCGGCCTGGGTTCAACCCCCAGCGTCCCATATGGTCCCCCGAGCACTGCCAGGAGTAATTCCTGAGTGCAGAGCCAGGAGTAGCCCCTGAGCATTGCCGGGTGTGACCCAAGAAAGCAACAAAAAAAAATAACTAAGATAATTAAACATTATTTAGGAATTACATTTTATCATTAGAACAGGGAGCAGAAAGCAAAAACTGTATATGTATCAGTGTGTATGTGAATCTTTCAGGTATGAGCATATCCGTGAAATAAGAACTTTTAGGAAACTCAAAAGTGACTGTTTCTGTATTACCCCTCAAAAGCAAGGAATTCCCTAGTCAGTGAGAGTCAGAAAAGGGTAAGGGTGAAATTTTACACTATAGAGTGAGATTTTATAAGTAAATGAAATAATTCTCAATTAGTTAAAGAAATGAATATTCAATTTAAACCATGTAAAACATGGGTATAAAATCGGAGAGGGGAAATCTTGTTCAGTCTCATACTGACTCTCTCTAAATTTCCTAGTTACTAATAATTAGATTTTACCAAATATCAAAAGAATATGAGGTTATCACATTTTTGGACTGCTTTTAGCAAAATTTTTTAGAATAGACTTACATTAATTGTGTATTCATGCTAACAAAATAGTGTGTATTAAATTATGGACAAATGAAGCAATACTTATAAAACATAGAATTTTTAAAACATGAATTACTAAAGAAATTATCTCAGAACACAGAAATATATTTTCTAAAAATAGAACTGTGTGAATTACTATAAGATTGATTATTGTTTTGACTAAGATAGTCAGTTTTTTCAAATTAAGCAAATTTCCGCCCAGTGAATTTTGCTAGAACATTAATTTTAAGTAGATGAGATTTTAGAATCATATCTAATTTTTGGCAGACACACAGGGCAGAGCTGTTATGAGCTCTTCCTGTGCTCAGCTGATCATGAGGCGCCTGGGAGGGAAGGTGAGTTCTAGCCCTGGCCCACCATCCCAATAGAGCCTCGCAAGAAGCCAGAGGAACCCCCACACCATGAGGGCCACCGCTTTTAACATATGGACTCCACAGCTAGTCAGAGCTCCACCCAAGAGAAAAGCTGATTCTCCCTGTTGTGGTTCATCAGTAAATGTATGAGATGAGAGCCTACCTAATATTGAGGGTATACATACCACCCATATGGCAGAGCCTGGCAAGCTGCCATGTTGTATTTGATATGCCAAAAATCAGTAACAGTTATAGACCTCATTCCCATGACCTGAAGGAATGGTTTGAGGCTCTTTGTGTTCCTGGAGCAAGCAGATGCCCTTGGGCTACACTAGCATGTGACAGGACAGGACCTTGGAGATGTTACTGGTACCCACTTGAGCATATCAATGAAAAATGGGAAGACAAGTGATACAAGTGATGCAAGTGATCCAATTTGTGGCAATATGTAACTTTATTCAAATTACAACTCCATACAATTATTGCTGAAATTGGAAAAAAGTTTGTATCTTAGATTTTATAGTTAGTATACTGTCACTGAAAATATAGGATTAACAGCATACAAAACTTAGCTATTAATGAAATCTTCTTAAATTTTAAGAGAAAAGAGAAAAGCAGTAGTCAGCAAAAACAAATACTGTTAGTGCCAATTATAAAATGTTGGAGACTATGATCTGAATCTGAAACTAAATTTTCGTTCATACTAATATTATATCATTCATAAACGTGAACATTGGGCATCTTAGAAAGTTATAGCGATAGGTAACCACTGAATTATCCAACTTCAACAATGAGTTTCATCTGAGTAGAAAATCCAACCAGCAAGAGAATAAAATATAACAAAGAATTAATAAAATTACCCTGTCAATATAATATGTTGATTAATAGAGCATAACATAAGGGAAAATCATATTATCATTACAATAGAAAATGGAAATACTTTATAAGAATAATTAAATTGAATGTAGAACTGAAATTGTTCCAACAGAAAAAAATATGGCATCTGCAAAAATCCATAGCCAACAGTGTACATTTATTATTATATAAAATAGCACAATTGCATAATTGTTATTTATTATGAAGTAATAAATTGGGTATAAAGAAGAACAGCAAGTACATGTGCATTATTTAATAATTTACTTAATATTTTTTCCCCTCATGATTCTATACCATATAACTAGTTGAAAAGAAAAAAAATAAAGGCATCTAGATCAGAAGCAAAGTAAGCTACTTCTATTTTTGGACATAGTCTGGCACACTAAAGATCCTAAAGAATACACAAAATGAGTATTGCAGTATGTAATGAATTTGGAAGGGCTAGATTATTAATACATATTTCTTGCCCTACATTCTATCAACCTAGGTTCAAAACCCAGCACCCCACTGCCAAGACTGATTTCTTGGCAGAGTGCAGAGCCAAGAATAAACCATAAGCCCCATGAGGTGTGAACCAGACACCAAATAAGTCAATAAATAGCTTTGTTTGAAAGCTGTAGAGATAGTATGATATGCAATGTGCTTAATTTGAATGAAGTCAAGCCACATTTAATCATCCACAGCTCATACCGATCCCCTGAGCACTGCTAGCAATGAGCAAAGATCCAGGAGTAAGAACTGGGTGTGGTCAATGTGTATCATCCAGACACATAACCAGATTCCCCTTCCCCACTATATGCAGGTAAGGTCTTACTTTTAATGTCATTAGGGTCCCTATTGAGCATCCAAAACAACAATTCAAATTTGACTTTAGGGAAGATGACAATCTTTTTGGGATAAGAAAACTTAAGATAGTCATTTTGCTTTCATAGTTGGGATATTGGACCATTCGGTTAAGCACAGACGTATCTATAAAAAATATGAGCTTTGGGGGCCGGAGCGATACCCAGTGGGCAGGGCATTTACCTTGCACGCAGCTGGCCCATGCTGGCCCGGGTTCAATCCCCGGCACCCCATATGGTCCCCTGAGCACCGCCAGGAGTAATTCCTGAGTGCAGAGTCAGGAGAAACCCCTGAGCATATCCGGGTATGACCAAAAACGCAAAAAAAAAGTGAACTTTGTTGTCTTCCAAACTTATCTTTTTGTACTGTCGTTATTTTTAATTATGCATTGTTTTGCCACAGTCTTTCTAGTCTATAAAACAGATATTTGAAACAATATTTTTTTCAAAATGAAAAATAAGTAGATGATTGAATGCACTGCAGAAAATTGTTTCAGTGCTAAAATTATATCGCCCTCAAATGATGGGAACACACAAATTTGAAATACATTTTGTTAAATAAAAGCAGCCCATCTGAATGCATGTGCACTGTGATTTCAACTTTCTAATAGTCAAGGAAAAGTAAAACTGTAGCGACAATTAAAAATTCTGTGAGGGGCCAGATCAATAGTCCAGCGGGTAGGACGTTTGCCTTGCAAGTGGCTGACCCGGTTCGATCCCAGCATCCCATATGGTCCCCTGAGCACTGCCAGGAGTAATTGCTGAGTGCAGAGCCAGGAATAACCCCTAATCATTGCCAGGTGTCACCCAAAAAAGCAAAATAAATAAATAAATAAATAAATAAATAAATAAATAAAATAAAATAAAATATAAAAAATAAAAAAATCTTTGAAAGACAAGTGCTTCACCTAAGAAGGATGGATGTATTAAGAAAATCAGAGATGTTTATAGAGCAACTTTTTAGATCAGAGGTGACTACAAGTGTATGCCACCAGCATGGTAGAGCCTGGCTAGTACCTGTGTTGTATTTGAAATGCCAAATGCCAGTAACAATTATAGACCTCATTCCCATGACCTGATGGAATGGTTTGAGGGCTCTTTATGTTCCTGGAGTGAGCACATGCCCTTGGGCTTTACTAGCATGAGATAGGACATATGGAGATGTTACTGGTAATGCTCGAGCAAATCGATGATGAAGGGGAAGACAAGTGATACAAGTGAAATATGTACTATTATAAATGTTTGTTCTGACTGATTAGAACTTAAAATACCAAAAGTAAACCCAATTGTAAAAATAAGATATTAAATAACAATAATGTATCATTGTAGATGAATAAATGACAGAAATGTCCCACTCTGGCATATGGCACTGATTATTTAGAAGCTTTTAACTTCTGGGTATCACAGGGAAAACCTCTGTTCCTGTCTTTCAACTTTGCTGCAAATCCTAAAATGGTCTTAATAAAGTTGTGTTAGAAAATTGTGGGATATGGAGATAGAACAGCAGGGAAGATGCTGGTCCTTGTGACCGACCAAGATATGTCCTGTAGCGCATCGTATAGTTCCCCAGGCCCCACCAGGAGCGATTACTAAGAAGAGAGTGAGGACTAAACCCCAGAACTACTGGGCCTAGGCCAAACAGAGAAGATGATTAACAAAGAAAAATATGTAAACCAATAAATCTAAGTAAATGATATTTTCAAAAAAAATGAAATGCACAAATTCACAGATGAAAAAATATTTTTGTTTAATGTTGCTCTATCCTGTCTTTATTGTCAGAATCACTAATTAAGTAATAATTAATTAATAATTTAATTATTAATTAATAATAATTTAAAAAGCAGCATTTTGTTTAATGTTGCTTTATCCTGTCTTTATTGACAGGATTAGTACTGTGATTAGGAGTACTGTTAATGATAGCTTCCAACTACATTGTTCCAGTACCATACCTACCATTTCTCAAGGGCCAGTCCCCTCCTCACCTCTCTGAGTGCCCTCCCCCAGGTAGACTCAGTTATGTGTATTGACTCTTCAGTTTGTGGTCTTTTGCCATTTGATGTTCCATTACTGTTTCTTTATATCATACATCTGAGATTTTATTCTTTATCTTCCTCTTTCCTTCTTAACTGTTAGCAGTTAGCTGTTAAATATTAACAGTTCTTAACTGTTCTTAACATTTCTTAACAGTTCTTAACAGTTCTTAACTGTTCTTTGCAGTTCTTAACAGTTCTTAACATTTCCCAACAGTTCTTAACTGTTAACAGTTAACTGACTTAACTGAGCATGATATTCTCTAGTTTTTCCCACAGAGCAAAAAACTGTGTTTATTTTTCCTCAGCCACATAGCATGTGTGTATGTGTGTGCATATCTCACCATAATTTCCAAGCTGAAGCAAAGGACATCATGATGAATGAGAGAAAATATCTGCACAGAAGGTCAATGGGCTAACAGTTAAGATTATAAAGCCCTTACTCAACAACAAAACCCCCCATTCAAAACATAGAGAGAAGAGGTGAGCACAAAGTTTACCAAAGAGACACAGATGACTTGTAGTCATATTAAAAATTGTTCATAGTTACTTATTATTATGGTAATGCCATTCAAAAATAATGCTGATAAGAATACCAAATATCAAAGATCTCAGGAATAACGTTTTGGTGCAGATGTGGTGAGAAAAGACACCTTCATTCACTGCTGTTGGGTGTCATCTGGCTCTACCTGTTTGGAAAAATAAATATGGAGGTTTCTTTACAAAGGAAGAATAAAATTTCCAAAGACCCAGCAGTACTACTATTACTACTTTTGGCTCTAAAACATGGAAACATCAATATAAAATTATATTTTCAATGCAGTGCTTAGTAGATGCTGTCGTCTCTAGTGTAGCTAGATACAATAGTCAAGTGCCCAGCAGGAGAAGAACAGGTGTTTAAATTCATGTTCAATTTTAGGTAAATTGGCTACTGGAATCTTCCTAGCAGGGTAGAATGTGAGGTTTTGGTAGCTAGTGAAAAACAGGAATCAGCTTTAGGTCAGAAATGTTTGTCTACATACATTAAAAATACTGCTCTACAAGGTTTGTTATTTTATCCTTCGAGACTAGACAGATTCTGAGATACATCAGTAGTTTTAACTTTAATATTGATAGAAGTTTAGTCAGTAAAATGTTCTGAATAATACCACATTATTAAGAATATGTATATATGAATGTGTGTTCATCTATACCTAAATATAAGCACATAAAGCTGATGATGAAGAATCAATTTTATTTAGAAATTGCATGAAAAACAGCATCTTTAACAATAAATGAAGTTTAATTTTCATACTAAACTATTGAAAGGATATAATATAACCAAGTAGTATTGCTAAGGATTTAATAGACAAAATGAAAACTTTTCACTAAAATGTATCTGTTATGTCCTATAAAGACTTCATAAATACTGCTTTCTTTCAAATTATTTCCCATATGAAATACTGTTTATTCAACTAATGTGCTGGGAAAGCACTTAAGTCATGACACATAAGCTTTATTTCATTGTCATGAATTATATATGTGACTCTTTCTATATATTTACTAAAAAAGTAGAATATGTGAAACAGACCCATTAATGGTATTCTAAATCAGATTTTGCAAGAAATGTTAATGTGGTATATTCAGCAATAGTTTCAGGATGAGGTATTTTAATAAAAATATGAAAAAGAAAAGTTAATAAATTGTAATAGAGCTAATTATTATTCTTGTTAGTGTATAGTATTTCTTGATTTAAATTTCACTGATTTCATTAGCTGGCCCATTAAATGCAAATTTTTGCTTGTAGCAACTAAAATGAATTAGGGACTTGTTCTCTTGCTATATTGTGAACTCATAAAATCTCTATGAGACAATAACTCCTGCTTGTTCAGGGCTTAGTAAAAATTAGCAAAAAGTATTCTCCTTGCTTAGGAACTCGTATGCTTTCACATATTCAGAATATAATTTTAGTTTCTATTAAGATATTTCCTATTTCATCATAAAAGTTTTTTTTTTATTTTACAACATATTTAAACTTGGTACCCATGTGTTTTTTTTCAGGCTGAGATATATACACAGTTCTACAGTGCTCTAACTGAACCAAAATTGGATTTGATTTCTTAAGATCTTTAAAATATACAAACATGTTTTCCCTTTAGAATATAAACACAATTGAATGGAATTAGTGTTATGAAATTTATCCAAAAAACACAGTGGCTTTCTTCAGACAGTACAATGTTGTCTTTTTATTTTCTCCTTTGTCAGGTCACATTTATTTCACTTGAAAATTCTCACTCGAAAAGCTCTGGGTCATCTATCTTATCTTTGGGGGAGACTATACCACAATCTACTATAGCTCACTAGTTATGTCAAAATCCAACTTTCCTGGCTGGGAATCAGAGTAGAGTGGAATTCCCTTTTAACAGAGGGGCCATTTGATTCATTTTATTATTTTTATTACAGAGCACCATAGTGAACTAGCCAGTTGACTGTACATTCAAAGACATGGGCTTGCCCTAAGGACTCACATCTCAGCAAATGATCCCTTTCCTCTGCCTGACTTGTCCAGCAAAGGACAGAGAATGCAATCAACTTGATCAATGAACCTAAGTAAAAGCAGAGCAGGCAGGATACTAATCAAATAAGTGGATCTGCTGAGGCTAATTCTTCAGTCTCAAACTTTGTTTCTTGAGGGCCCACAGGAGATAAGCGAAGAGAAGAAAGCTAGATAATATGCTGTAGTTGCAGCCTCGTATCAGGCCTCTGCACTTACATTTCCATTTAGTCACCTTGAGAATACAGTGTCAGAGATCTTGGAACACATAATGCTGCAGGTGCACTTTCTCTTTGGTTTGGTTAATGTCTGCAGCCTTTAATTTATAAAAATATCACACCAGCAATCACTGGCTTCTTCAGAGAGAGAGAGAGAGAGAGAGAGAGAGAGAGAGAGAGAGATTCAGAGAGACAGAGTGAGGGGGGGGGAACAGAATGTCAATTTGAAAATTGTCTTGCAAGGTCCATTGAATAATATTTTTCAGATGCAATTAAAATTACTATGGACAAATAATCAGGATCAAGATTTGAAATCTGACATTTAAAACTATTCATCTTGGAAATAGTTTCATATCCTAGTACTTCACAAGTATTTGTAAAATAAAAACTACTATTAATGTAAATATTGCTGTAAAGTTCTATAATGCCAGTCATAAAATATGATAAAATATGCAATAATAAAATGTGTTCTTTATTTTTAAAACAATTGTTTAAATGGGATTTCTAATGTATAAGCTTAATGAACTTTACTGCAGAATTTTTTGAAACAAAAGTGGAAAGTGTAACAATTTTTAGAAAATGAAAGGTCAACTTGAACATGTTTATTTTTATGAATGACGTAGCATGCACATTGTATACTGGAAGGTCCATAGTAACAAATCAGATGTTAACATATTTGCCTTATATATTAAATTGCAAATTACTAAATATAAATGTTTTAAAGTTCTTTCCACAATCATTTTAGCCCACTTTTGTTATATTCTTTTCTTCTTTTCATAGTGTTAGTTTTATTACCTTAATTTATGAACTTTTCTTGGAATTTGCTTAATAAAACTCACTAGTTTCATGGATACTTAAAATGCCATACATTTAATTTAATCTAGAAAACATTTACCTCAGATGGGTCAAGTTTGCATCTGGGAAAGAGTTACTGAACCCCAATTAAACAATTCAAAAGCATATGCTTGTGAGGGATAGGGAAATAGAGAAGAAATAATATAGAGTATGATTTCCCATTAAAGAGTATGTGATTATGTACAGATTCACACTATCTGTTTATTTTCAGGTCTGAGATATAAAGGAAATCAGTATTCATCAGAGAACTTCGTTTTTCATGGTCTAGAGGGAAATTAAAAGGGAAGTTAAATAAGTGGGATATTTGTCTCTAATGTCTCTTCTTTCTGTTGTAGTACAAGCAACAGAGTTAGGAGAAAAAAGATGAAAAACAGAAAGAGAAAAACAGAAAGGAGAAAAAGATGTTTCAAATATCTGGCATGAGTAAGATTTTTTAGGCATACAGCAAAATGCAAAATATAGGTAAAAAAAGTTAATATAGGGGTTGAAAACATGTTAGTTTAATGTGTTTTCCAAAATAAACAGAAATGCAAAAAACTCCATGATGAATAAAAAATATAAAAATTTAAATGAAGATAAATTCAATGAGTTTTCCAATTTCAAGTCTGTGAGAATATGTGGAATTTGAATAGATCTGGATGACTTAAAGGCATCAAAATTATCACAATTAAAGAGTCTTTAAATTATTATACTTTTATATGCACATTTTAGGCAAAATAGGTTATGATAGAAAAGCTTAAAGTTAAATCCATACAATTCAAAATTTATTTGAAAATGGATTATGGGAGAGGTAAATAGAATACCACTCTGCCTTATTTCAGTACTTTTATTTTTAGCATTGCTATAATCTTTCCTTCTATTTTACAATTAAGATCTAGGTGGATCCGTTTTATGTTGTTTTAATTTTTTTATTATCAGTGTAATATTGTTTTGAGTTCTAGAATTTCACAAAAATGGGTTCCTTTTTATTTCATATATACACAGGCATAACTATATTTTATTTATTTCATAATACTATTGGAAGATGGCATTTTAACTTCATTTTTCTGTAAACTACATCCATGTTAATCTCTGTCAAAATTTATTGTTCTATTAATGATAGTTTGCATATTATATAGATCAACAAATGAAGCTAATGTTATTAGCTGAAGTCTGCTCAAAGAAACTGAGAGTTGATAACCCAAGATAGAGTAAGGGGCTTAGTTGCTTGTCTTGAATTAGGTGATCACTTCACTTGATCACTTGAATCCCGTTATTCATTGATTTGCTCGAGCGGGCGCCAGTAACATTTCCATTGGACCCTATCACATGCCAATGTAGCCCAATGGCATCTGGTTGATTCAGGAATATGAAGAGCCTCAAACCGTTCCTTCAGGGTCTTGACAAGGAAGTCTGACCATCTTATAGGTGGGCGGCCACGTGATCTTTTGACATCCCGTGGGATCCAGTCCGTAATGGCTCTAGTCCAGCGGGTTGTCTCCAAATAGCATTACATGTCCAGCCCATCTGATTTTCGATGCCTTGGAAAACGAGACAGAGTCCCTGATTCTGGAATAGCGATGGAGGTCAGAACTCCGGATTCCTTCTCTCACTTGAGTGAGGCGTGATATTCCAAGCATAGCTCTTTCGATTCCTCTCTGGGAGACCCAAATAGCATTCTTATCCTGCTTTCATAGGGCCCTGGTCTCTGAGGCCTATGTTAATGCAGGGAGAATGGTGGAGTCAAAGAGATGTGCCCGAGCCGAGAGGTTCTTTGTCCTTTTAGCTATTTCTTTGATGCCTTTGAAGGCATTCCATGCCGCTCTCTTCCTCCTGTGCAGCTCAGGTTTTAGGTTGTTCATCATGTTGATTTCTCGACCTAGGTACACATAACTGCTGCATTCAGAGATGTTTGTTCCATTGAGAGTGAATGGGGCCTCTAGAACTAGTTCATTCTTCATAAACATGGTTTTCTTTAGATTCAGCTGTAGACCTATCTTTCCACATTCTTGGTCGAAGTCAGCCAGCATTTGTGCTGCTTGGCTAATGTTTGGTGTTATTAGAACGATATCATCAGTGAAGGGGAGGTGGTGTAGTTGCCGACCATCTATCTTCACTCCCATTCCTTCCCATTGTAATTGTTGCATGATGTTCTTGAGGGTGGCGCTGAAGAGTTTTGGTGAAATGGTATCACCCTGTCGAATTAGGTGAACCCAGTTTTTTTTTGCTTTTTTTTGGGTCACACCTGGCAATGCTCAGGGGTTACTCCTTTTTCCTCACTTAAATCCCTGGGTCTCAGGGACCATATGGGATGCTGGGGATTGAACCCAGGTTGGCCGCATGCAAGGCAAATGCCCTACCTCTACCTGCTGGACTATCTTTCTAGCTCATCAGTTTTATCCCTAGACCAAATAAGGCTCCCAGAGGACTGCCAATTCTGGATGTTCCCCCTATCAACACACACTCACAAACACACACACACACTTTTTTCCACAGATACATAGATAAAATAAGTTAAGAAATGAATTTTGTGCTAGAAATAAGAAACCTGAGTGATTAAAAATGGTTGAGGGCCAGATTCAGTGACTTGGGTGCTTGTCTTGTTCATGACCACCTGAGTTTGATTTCTGGCATTGCATCAGGTCCCCAAGAACTCCAGGAGAGACTCCTGAGTGCAGAGTCAGGAGAAACCCCTGTAACAGTTGTGTGACACAAAAAGTAGAATAAAACAAAAGAATGGGTTGGATGGTTGACATTCTCCTTGTTTAAATAATGAAAAGGCAGGCACCTATCTATCTATGGAAGCTTCTATTTGTATTTACACAAGAAGTGCAACCAGGGACTCAACCCGGAGTACATTGATTGATCACACTCCTGCCCTACAGTCTGTATTTCACCTCCCAGAAAAAAATTATATGCTTCCTTTTTCTTCATTTTACTATGGAAATTTCTTTCTTTGAATATGAAAACAAGACCCCTTTGTAGGGCATATGAATCTGCCTTCTCTTCAAATTGTTAGCCCTCAGTGACACTCTATCCCATCTACTCTTGTTTTTTGATACTTACCTTGCAGTAGTGAGCACAAGAGCATGGTTAGCAGAACAGTCGTACAGTTATGCATATGTGGGTGTATTCACATGCTACATGTAAAGGAATATCGATATACATATGTGTGTATATATTACTAAACATAAAGTATTAAAGTATGTGTCTGCATAATAACATGACATTCCTTATAAAATTGTTAAATGACTTTCATTCTTTTCTCTCAGTATTCTAGTAACTTATACAAAGGAGAGCAAAGCTCCACTACTTCCTAATTTCCCAAGCACTACTCCTGTCTATAAGGCAATCGTCAATTAATCACAGTGCTCTGAATGTACTGTTAAACCTCTCACATTATTTCCTGCCTTGACACCTGTAAAAACAACCCTGGAGGGCAATTCTCCTCTAGTTCAGTGCTTCTGAAGCCCTGACAAAAAGCAGGTGATGAATGAAGAGACCTTTTGAGCTAATGTGCTCTCTGCTCTTATTTATGTCATGAAAAACCATTTTTATATGATGGTCAATTAAGTTATATGAGTAAATACTTAATTATTTAGGATTGAAAATAATGAAGATATCTTTATTTCTTTAAGGAAATATGGCCAGCTCATTGCAACAAATTGTACATCTTGCTTCTGTCTGGTCTCTACTGAAAAATAAGATGTGCTAAAAGTCTTTGGGTCCGCCCACAGGCACAGGGCGCACTCCCGGCCAACACGGCACAACAAACCTCAACCCTCGACTCTTTAAACACCAAAGACCAAGAAACGGGCCTGTTAGCATGGCTGTTTTGACTCTGCCGGGGGGCAGACCCGCCTCCCGACTGCCTTGACGGCTTTGAAGGGAGAGAGACAGCTCTGCCCCATGTGTGAGTCTCTGACCAGCATACCTGGGCCGTTGAGGAAAAAGCTGCGAGGGTGGGGGACGTGTGAGGCTGCGTGGTGGGTTCTGACGAGAGAAGTCCAGAAGTGGAAAATGGCGGCCCGTGATTAGGAGCGTGGTCTGTTGTGGGCCTGCCGAGTGGTGGCCCAGGCTAGAACCCGCCTGCCTCCTGACTGCCTCATGAATGGCTTTGACGGGAGAGAAGGAACAGCTCTGCCCCATGTGAGTCTCTGGACCAGCATACCTGGCCGGTTTGGGAAAAACTGAGGGTGGTTGGATCCGGGATGGATGGGCTGTCTGGGTGGAGTTCGCGACAGGGAAGTCCGAAGTGGAAAATGGCGGTGCCCGTGGGGAGGAGCAATGGTCTGGCTTGCTGTGAGGCTCGCCGAGGTGGTGGGCCAAGGCTAAACCCGCCTGCCTCCCGACTGACTCATGAATGGCTTTGCACAGGGAGAGCAAGGAACAGCTCGCCCCATGTTTGAGAGTCTCTGGCCAGACCTGGGCCGGATTTTTCTTTGGTTATATTTCCAATTAAATAAGGAAACACTCCCCAATTTTAAGTTATGCTTTCTCTTAAAGGATTTTGCCAATTAATATTCCTATTGAATTATGTGGTTCCACAATAGATGAGTCTCTTGATCTGTCACGGTATTAGTTCCATTGCATTTAAGATTCAGCATGACCTATATTTTTGAAAAAGCACAAAAATGGGAATACAAGAGTGAGTTTGTTTCTTTTTCCTTTTTTATTTTTGAGCAGAAATGCTACAATAATACTAATTTTATGAACTTCTATATAATGATTCTTCAAATACATATAAAATGTAATGATAGTACAGTTTATTTAAATCTTTCACAAATGGCATTATACATTGAAGTATGATGTATAGTGAAGTTATTTAGGTAATTAGTTTTATATGTCTATATATATACTTATGTTTTTAATTATATATATTCAATAACGCCACCCCAATAGAGCCTCAGAAGAAGCCAGAGGAACCCCTGCACCATAATGACAGCCATTTTCAACATCCAGATTCCACAGCTCGTCAGAGCTCCACCCAAGAGAGAAGCCAACCTCAAGCTCAGCTCATCAGAACCACACCCTAGAGAGAAGCATATTCCATAGTCACCGATGTTTTTACTACTGGCTATCCATGTTGTGGTACATCAGTAAATGCAAAACTAAGCAGAGGTCATCTCCAAGTTGCATTACATGTTCAGCCCATTTAATTTTTTGACGCTTTGACAAATGAGACAGCATCCCTGACTCTAGATTGTCCACGGAAGTCAGGACTCCTGATTCCTTCTCTCACTATAGTGAGGCATGATATTCCAAGCATAGCTCTTTCGATTTCTCTGTTGGTGACCCAAATTACCATTCTCATCCTGCTTTTGTAGGGCACAGGTCTCTGAGGTGTATGTTAATGAAGGGAGAACAGTGGAGTCTAAGAGATGTGCCCGGAGCTGGAGGTTCTTTTCCTTTCAGCTATTTCTTCAATGCTCTTGAAGGTGTTCCACATTGCTCTCTTCCTCCTTACACAGCTCATGTTTTAAGTTGTTTAAGTTGTGTTCTCAACCTAGGTACACATAACTGCTGCATTCAGAGATGTTTGTTCTGTTGAGAGTGAATGGAGCATCTGGAACTAGCTTGTTTTTCATGAACAGTGTTCTGTTGAGATTCAACTGTAGACCTATCTTTCCACTTCTCAGTCGAATTTAGCCAGCATTTGTGCCGCTTGTCTAATGTTTGGTGTTATTAGTACGATGTCATCAGTGAAGAAGCGGAGGTGGTGTAGTTGCAGACAATCTATCTTCACTCCCATTCCTTCCCATTCTAATTGTCACATGATTTTCTCAAAAGTAGTGCTGAAGAGTTTCAGTGAAATGGCATCACCCTGTCAAATGTCAAACTCTCTTTTGAGAGACAAGACCAGTCTGAGAAATTCAGAAAATAACTGAGGTACACACTATCAGGCTTCATATTCTGGGAGTGCTTCAATTGCTAAAAGAAAGGCCATGCTATGATAATCATAGAAACATATGAATTCCCTTCCATGTTACTAACAATTTATGGTTGCTATGTTTGTGTAGCGCTCAATACATCCTATACTCATTTCTATTCTTTTTTTTTGCCAAATTTTATCCTTATATTCTCCTCATCTTTGCTGCTCCAATGGCATTGAAATCTCTTATAGTGAATAATGTGTTAATTTACTTCCTGGTGCACAAATAAATGAATTAATGTACTAAGATATGCATCATATATTTTTAATACCTTCTGAGTACTAAGCATAAGAAGTGACCCAGGTTTATGTGATGCATAGAAGATATATTCAAGCATCCAAATTTTTTATAGAGAACAAACCACTAAGAGCAAAGAAGACATTATAATAGAAGGTAATGAGCTGTACAGAAATTTTGTGATGCTGGAAGTTTTTAAGCATGATTTTGTGTATTTAAATCCTTGAAAACCATACAATTCACACAGTGTCGTTATATCTTTTAAAAAAATATGAGAGGTAGAGAAATAGTACATCATGCTTTGCAAGTGGCCAACACCAGCTATATGTAACCCAAACCACCGCCAGAAATTATCCCTGAATATTGGATGAATAGATCATGAGCACTGTTAGGTGTGGTCCCAAAATAAACAACAGAAAAATAAACTAGAATTTGCACTTATTCAGAGGGTGAGTTTTATGTGTAGTATGGGTGGGCTCAGATATCAACACAGGATGTCTTGTAAACACTTTTTCAAGTGACCCCGGAGAACAGAATTGGAAATAAACCCCAAGGACAATGCACTGTGGTCCAAACTCCACCACCTAAAAAGAACCCCTAAACTAAAACATGCAGGTGTCACTGCTCATATAATACCCCTCCCTACTTTCAGACAAAAAGGTTAGATATATTTTAGATATATTTTAGACAAATTTTGTGTTAAATACTTCATTAGGTTATCTTTTTATCACATAATGTAGCCACAGTTCTCAACACTTACTCTTATTAAAAAGGAAACAGCTATGGATGTAATTTAGAAATACAGCACATGCTGTGCATTTAATCTCAGGCACCAAAACAAATAAAAAGTTGAGGCTGGAGCAATAGTACAGTAGGTAGGGTGTTTGCCTTGAGCACAGCCTGCCCTTTGTTCTACCCCCGGCATCCCATATGACACCCTGAGCACTGCTAGGTGTAATTCCTGAGTGCAGAGCCAGAAGTAACTCCTGAGGATTACCGGGTATGACCCAAAAATAAAAAAAAAAAAAATCACTGTATCACTGTCTTCCCGTTCATCATTGATTTGCTCGAGCAGGCCCCAGTAACATCTCCATATGTCCTGTCTCATGCTAGTAGAGCTCAAGGGCATCTGCTTGCTCCAGGAACATAAAGAGCCTCAATCCATTCTGGAGTGAGGTCTATACTGTTACTGGTATTTGGCATATCAAATAGCATATCAAATACAACACGGGTAGCTTGCCAGGCCTGCCGTGCAGGTATCATACTCTTGTAGTCATTTCTAAGTCCAGCATTTATTGATGAACCGCACGCGGCTGCTTGCGGCTGCGCAAGCTGGGCTGTGATAGGCTGGTCAGCTGGGTGGAGTTCTGACGAGGGGGAAGTTCAGATGTGGAAAATGGACACATACATATTATATAATATATTTTTTATGAAGTATATAATATATACAAAATAAATAATATAAACTATAAAATAATACTATATGTACATATATATTCACAGCTACTATGTATAAACAATAGTTGTAAATATATTTATATTTGTGAATATATATTTATCACTTCACTCCTATCACTTGTCTTCCTGTTGTTCATCGATTTGCCCCGAGCAGTACCAGTAACATTTCCATATGTCCTGTCCGTGCTAGTGTAGCCCAAGGGCATCTGCTCACTCCAGGAATACGAAGAGCCTTAAACCATTCCTTCAGGTCATGGGAATGAGGTCTATGATTGTTACTAGTTTTTTGGCATATCATATATATATATATATATATATATATATATATATATATATATATATATATACACACACACACACATAATTTTTTAAATTAAAAAAACTTTTTGGGTCATACTGTGATGCTCAGGGTTTACTCCTGGCTCCACACTCAGGAATTACTCTTGGCAGTGTTATGACCATATGGGATGCTGGGGATCAAACCTGGGTGAGCCTTGAGCCATTCTGGCCTCTACAATATATTTTTCTAGGCCTATTATTCAGTCTTGCAAATAGCAACTTAACAGAAGCTTATCTGTCTATAATGTAATTCTATCAGTACCATCCTGCTTAACTTAAAACCTAGAAATCCCAGGGGCAGGAGAGATAGTTCAGCCTGTAGGGCATTTGCCTTGCACATGGTGGATCCAGCTTTAATCCCGGCATCCCATATGGTTTTCCTGAGCACTACCAGGAGCTATTCCTGAATGCAGAGCAAGGAGCAACCCCTGAGCATTGCCAGGTGTGGCCCCCAAACAAAAAACAAAACAAAAAAGTACTAGAATTACAAGCACAACATTATGATTTTCTAGAATTGGCTTTAGGTTGCTTGATTACTGTGTCCCTATAAGCCTCAGTTCCAAATGGCTATACGATACATTATCTATCTCTCGAATGAGGTACAGCTCCACTGTGGTAATTTGAAAGACTAAGTCATCTTTATAGTGGTCATACAAACAGATCACACAAAATCTTATACACTCAAAACAGATCAAACACCACTCTCATAAAGAACTGTATGAAATGGAATTGTCACTTTCAATACTAATTCTCAAGGAATATTGCTCCTAGTAATCACTTGCTCCTAGTAATATTAAAAAACATTCCCAGAAAAAAAGAACAAAAAAAAAAGCATTCACAGAGATAATTAAAGTTCTCTTACCACATTGCCTGCACAGATACAGGTTTGAAAATGTGAACTCGGTTATCAGTTGAAACGCTGAACCCACCATCACCATCCAAAAAAAATAAATAAGTAAATAAAATAAAAACAAAAAAAGGACACAGAATGTCTAAAGTTAGTGATTTCTATATTTTCAAATGATAAAACAGGACATATGGAGATGTTACTGGAGCCCACTCGAGCAAATCGATGATGAATGGGAAGACAGTGATAGATAGTGATAGTGAATATTCCTTTATCTTGGGGAGGGAGCACACCCAGCTCTTCTCAGAGCTTACTCCCAAATCTACACTCAGGGAGTATCCTGGTGGGCTCAGGAGATCATATGGGGTTTGCTTCCTGGGTAAGCCGAGTGGAAGGCAAGTGCCTTACTAACTGTACTATTTGTTTGGCTTCTGATATTTCCTATTAAATATATTTTTCTTTTTAATTTAATGCATTCTAATAACTTATCTTTTATTTTTAAATGCACAAACAGAAAACAAATGAACTAATTAGATGACAATATAAAATCATTGAAATTTGAATAGTCTAAATTTTATTAATGATAGCTAAGAAACTTAATAA
Source organism: Cryptotis parvus (assembly GCA_021461705.1). Lineage (NCBI taxonomy): Eukaryota > Metazoa > Chordata > Mammalia > Eulipotyphla > Soricidae > Cryptotis > Cryptotis parvus. Next base: position 41,231 of record JAJIBD010002606.1, read on the forward strand.
TAGCTAGCAAATTATATCAAAATGTAGGATTACATTTACATCAAAATTAAAAATTTGATATAAATGTATCAAATGTATTTTAAAAGTATTTTAATTTAGTGTATTTTAAATTGATTATTTTATGTATTTTATGTATTATTTATGTATTTTATGTATTATTATTTTATGTATTTAAATTGATTATTTTAATGTATTTATTTTAATTTATTTTAAATTGATTGAAATTATATCAAAATGTAAGGGATTACAATGTCAGAAGGAGGAAGTGTCCTAAATACATAATATACTTTATTGTTTTAAAAGTTACAAGAGAAAGTGCAGAGGAGCAATATCAATCTGAAATTGTTTTCATGAACTACAGTCTTTATTTTGGCCTGTTCTATCTTTCCCACATGTGACCTTCATCTTTTGTTCATATAAATAGTGCTGTACATTTCATATTTTAGCCTTTATCTAGAAGAAAGATGAAGTCTGTGTCAGGCTTATACAATCTAAAAGGAGATTTTGGGAGAATGAGATATTGTTCAAGGGTTCATATACCTGTTTTACACACAACTGACACAGGCTCCGTCCTCAGCATCACGATGATCCCTCAAGCACTTCTGGGGAGTCATTCCTGGGTCAGATCGGGGAAAAGTCCTCAGTGCTGCTGGGTTTGGTTCCCAAAGCAAACTGTATGCAAAAAAAAAAAAAAAGTTAGAGTCCAAAAGAGTTATGTCTTCAATTCAAATTATTCAGTAATAGAAAGTTTTCTCCTCTTAAGTCAAATCAAAGTCAGAAGCTATTGTGGAAAATATTTTAGCTTCATCTTTAGTAACAGAAAAACATAAAATGGAGTTACTAAAATAGCTATTATTAGTTTGTATGTTAAGGAAGGGTATTCTTGAAGAGCAGGGAAATGACTGACTGAAATTAGCCAGGTAGTTTTTAGACAGGTGTTGGGGGGCATCACTAAAGTTGGAAAGTACCTGCCAAGGAAAATGATTTCTGGCGCTCAGCCCCCATAATATGTCATTCCTTCCAACACCAAACAGAAGAAGGAGCAACACAAGGAGTGACTCCATCACCAGCATCCAATGTGGCCACTGTGCAAATATGATTTGGTTTGAAAACAAAGTGAAAATTTCATTTCAAGGGTTGGAGGAAGTAGTAAACATCTTACTTGAAGTTTTTGCAGGTAGAACAAAATTTCATGTAAGTGAAAGTGTATCTAATAAAATTGTGTTATTATGTAGAATGAGACTCACAGATTGGGGCAGAGCTGCTACTGACTCTCCCTGTGCCCAGCTGCTCATGAGGTGCCCGGAGGGATGGCAGGTTCTAGCCCTGGCCCGCCACCCCAGCAGAGCCTCACAACAAGCCAGACGACCCCCCACTCCATGAGGACCTCCATTCTCCACATCTGGACTTCCCCATCGTCAGAACTCCACCCAGCAGATCAGCCTATCACAGCCCTGCTTGTGGCTGTGCGGTTCATCAATAAATGCTGGATTTAGAGGTGACTACAAGAGTATGCTACCCGCAAGGCAGAGCCTGCAAAGCTACCCGTGACGTATTTGATATGCCAGATATCAGTAACAATTATAGACCTCATTCCCATGACCTGATGGATTGGTTTGAGGCTCTTTATGTTCCTGGAGCAAGCAGATGCCCTTGGGCTCTACTTGCATGAGACAGTACATATGGAGATATTACTGGTGCCCGCTCGAAGCAAATCGATAATGAACGGGAAGACAGTGATACAGTGATATTATATAGAATTCCCAATTTTCAATACAAAAGTGCTCTTTACATAGTAGAACACATTGAAAATGTACAAAGACTCTGTTGGTACTGTTACCTAACCCTTCGTGATAATGCCGTTATTTCTTCAGGGTGTTCACTTGCTGGAGTATCCGTGTGATACAGAGAGAAGGGAAACCTATATATTAATTTTTGAAAGGAGAATTCTCTACCTTTGGTAGAGTTACACAGCAATAGAAGTTGAATAACTAATTGTTGTTCCTCAGTAGGTGTTTTTCTACAACTTGTGATTACATAAAGTTTATTTTACAGAATGTTAATTTAAATTCCATATATTTTATTTTGAATACTCCCTAAAAATGCTTTAGAGAATATGAATGAGAAGCTAATTATTTGAATTCCATGAATTAAAGTATATCTGTGAGTTAAAAATATCCTGGAAATAACGGTAATTTTAGGAAAAGATGAAATATGAACAATTAATTTTCAGATAGAGTCCATTTCTAAGGTTCAAAATTATTCTAAAACCATTTTCTTTTCTGTTCTACATATGTCTTTTGTTTGTTTTTTTTTAAATAAAATATTCTATTCAGAGAAAATACTTAGTGTTTCACGTAGAGAAAAACAATTTGAAAACTTCAGTCACATGTTTGCTTTATGTCACAGGATGTTTTGTCAGATTATATTTGGAATTTAAATATAAAACCAAATGTTATTCAAAAGATATTTATTCCAACAACAGAATGAACCATTTCATATCTTTAGGATTTCTGGTTTACATTGCATGATTTTGCTCCCGATTGATAGCTTCCTGTATTTTGTAGGGATTTTTTTTCTCACGAAGAGCGAAGCATTACCCTCCTACATGCTCACTAGAAAAATCTATGTTCAGAATAAAATACACAAAAGAATAAGCTATTTCCATATTTTATACATTGGCTTCTATATTTTCCCTTATCCGGTTCAAAATCAGATCTAATTCTATAATACTTAGTTTGTTCAAAATTGCCAATGCAAATTGTCAGTGCACTGATTTTAATGATACCTTTAAGTACTAAAGTTATTACTGATTTTTTCAGATTTAAATATATCAGAACCTTAATCAGGATAGCAAAAGGAACATCAGAAATGTATTTCACATGTCTTGAGAACGTAAATACCATTTATGAGATGACCTACATTATTTTGCTTCCCTACAATATGTGAAAAATGAGATTGACCCTTATAAAATTAATATAATATGAAGAGAAGCAAAAAATAAATAGCAAATATATATATATACATATATATACCACTGATATATTTATACTACATGTATGTATTATATATATGCACACATATATGTATATACATGTATGTGCATATATGTCTGTGCATACCTTACTCCAAGACATTTAGTTATTTATAAAAATATTCTACCGTTAATTATTGGGCTGGGACAATAATACTGGGGTGATAGAATAGATAACCTTGCATGCAACCAACCTAGATGTTTGATACCAATAACCTCCATATGAGATGGAGGAGTGACACCAGAGCACAGAGCGTCAACCAAAAACAAAAACAAAAAATGAAATGAAGTAAAATGACTGAAGTTATTTAATACAGTAAAATCTCTACTTAATGTTCATTAATTTTGCATACATTAATAAAGCCTATTTTGTTTATTTTCCCTATACTACAAATGTCATGAAACTATGACTATATTAACTATGCATTAGCAATGCATAATGAATAATAAGCTTATCGGTACATATGCTTTATGATATACATTTAAATGATGTTTATCTCTAAAACAGTAAACTTCTATTTCAAAAAAGTTAGTTCTAAATAAGTTTAGATATTCTCATCATAATTTGTTACTTATATTACAAGTATAATCTTGCAAAAACATTGTAAATGACTCTCTGTGGGCTTATTATTCGTAAATCTTGGGTTGAACTTGATCCGTGTTATAAGTGAGATTGACCCTATTGCAATTAATGCAAATTGTTCATTTATTTATATTAGAATTTAGTTAGCAATAAATCGTTTTTGCTATTTGTACATGCTCAAGGTTAGCACTACAAATCACCTTTGCTTTTACTCTTAGTCAAATACCCTCAGAGAAGAAAAAGAGACAATTATGAATTTGACTTTCTATCTAGTAAAGCAATTATGTTTTTATAATATGTAATTCCGTGCCTTACATGACTTCCTTAGACATATATTTAACCAGGTGTTTATACAAGAAAAGCTGCTTATTATTCCTATTATTTTTCTTTTATACTTTTTATACCTTTATTTTTTATCCAAATTCAATTCTTTTCAACTTTAAGAAGTATTCACTGTAGAAAGTAACTGCTTTGAATTTGATGCAAGAGTTTTGATAATTCTACTTCCTAAAAAATTGATCTTAGCCCAATGGGAAGGGGGTTTGGTGTTTGCATTGCACATAGCTGCTTATCTGGGTTTGATCCCCAGCAGTAATATGGTTACCTGAGCACCAGGAGTATTCCTGAGTACAGAGACAGAAATTATTCTGAGCATTGCCAGTGCAATCCCAAAAGACAATAAGAAATAAATAAATAAATAAAAGGATCCCGTTTTTCTTTGTCATCCCGTTTTCTCCCATAAGTAAAATACAATTATTAGCCAGAAGAGAAATGGTAATGGGGATGGGTGAATTGATAAAATGCGCCAACTGTGGTTGTATGGAAACTAGAACTGAGAATAAAAATAATGTAGTACATAGCAACGTAGAATAAGCTATGCACCTAAAACTACATATGCTGTAAAGTAATATCACTTAATTAAAAACAAAACTATCATTTGCTTTCTCGAAGAAGCAATCTATTAAAATAACCAAGTACCTGTTTTGCTTTGTGCAAGGATGGATAGAGAATATAAAATAACACATGCTGTACGAGGCCTTTCAGCATTTCTATATTCATGGCTATACGCTATCTACATATTAAACTTGACTTTTAATGTCACAAGAAATCCACTTTTAATGAAAAAACCATCCCAAACTATTTTCCCATTCACTTTTTTTACCATCAGCTCACATTGCTATCTATCAGACACCAGCAGTAATTTCATGAGTTAATAGAACATTTAATTCAAAGAAAAAATTCTAATTCTAAATTTATCTCATTAGCCATTTTTATAAATGATAATATTTGCCATAATGGATGACAATATTCATAAGAGATTCTACAACTATCATCACTCTATGATAATATAGGAAAACATATTTTATTAATCTTAAAGTCAAAATGTTTAGGCACAATTACTATTCTCCTAAGTAGATGTGTTAAATGAAAACTTTCCTAAAATTGGTAGAGCAAAACACAACAAAGGATTTGAAAAACAAAACTACTTTTCCATTCATTGCCTTTATTCATAACCAATTTTCTAAGTACTTAATCTAATTGAGTTCTTGAAAGCAATCTTATGTGGTGGCAAGTATCACCATCTTTTGATTTCAAAGGGAGAAAACTTGAATCAGAAATTGTAGTCTTTCATAATATTAATACAAAGACTTTGTATCAAAGCTAAATTTTCACTCTATTTTTAAGTGTATTTCTTCTGCTCCTTAGTTGGCTCCAGAACATTTTTTGTCGACTTTTGGTAAAACTTGGGAACTGTATACATCTAACTTGTCTTATTATAACAATGTATACCAATAGATACATACAGGAAATTAACAAAGAAAACGAGTAAGATACCTATATTTCAACATCATAAAAAATAGTAAAATCGGAAAGTGATAGGACAAGTGAGTTAATTTACTTGACACTTAATTTCAAAACCCAGAATAAATAAGATATGTGAATTGACTGTTTCCCAAAGAGAAATTTCTCTCAATGACATGCTATAACCTCATCTGCAAAAGTCTCTAGGCAGAACAACACAGAAACACTGCTAAAATCTGTGTTAAAGAAATTACTTATGCTTTCTAAATGACTGAGTAATGTTGAAGAAAACAGCTATAGGAATCCTGCTTAATCAAAAGCAGGAATTACGATTTTTTAGTACAATGAAAAAATAAAATCATGTGTTTTATTTTGAATACAACAATAATTTGACATAGCCAACAAAACAAAATACAATGTTCCCTCCTAACCGATTTTCTGAAAGCTTTCTCTCCTTCTATGTCTTAATCATATACTCTGATTTTCTCAGTAACAAATATATTGCCATAGATCTATAGTTTTTACGGCCCCATGTATCTTGAAATGCATTCCATATTTCACAAGTTATAATATTTTCTTTAAAAAAATTAATGGCCAATTAAACAATTTTGTATCTAAGAAGACTCAGGTTATTCCAGAATGGGAACTTTCCTTATCTGTTCCCATCACAGTCTGCTTATCCCGTACCCCCAGTTTTTAGTTTACTTGTTTTGGGGCAGAGGACCAAAGGCAACAACCATCCTTTACTAGTTCCAATGCAGTGATTCCAGGCTTTTCTCAGCGGTGCTCGGGGAAGCAGGCAGTACCAGGGATTAAACCCTGTGCTCTGACGTGCAAAGTATGAACTCTAGCCCTTGGTGTCATCTCCCCAATACCCTATGCTGCATCTTTATCTATCATGTTTTCTGGTCACAATTTGCTCCACAAAACCTGGTACATGAGTAGCAGATAATTTTCTCATTCAGTCTCTTAACAGCACACATCAGTCTACTGCCTCGCATTGCTTTCTCTACCCACGAGTAAAATCAGGCTGTTTTTGTCTTCTATCCTCTGACATTTTTTGGCTTACAATGAGCCCTATTGATTTTGAAACAGAATGCGGAATATCATTCCTTCTTTGTCCTTCACTCTGTGATCCTTAATCGAGACTTAACACACTGAGAACCAAGGAGTCCCTTTGAAATTAAGTGTAACAACAATACTGTACAGACATAATGAATGGATTTCACGCAGACACATGTAGGGATCAAATATTTTTCAACTCAAGATTCCAGGTTCTGGGAAATAATCCAACTGAAACAAGAGAGCATTTAAGTAGACTATATAGCAATATTCTCAGCAGAAAAGATAACAGGTTTTATTTGGAACTTCTGCTATAGCATGTAATAACTTTAAGATGTCCATTTTGGAGTCTGTAGGTAAAGTGCCCCTATTGGGGAGATAGAGAGAAAAAATTTTAAATAAACACACAATGAAAAATGACTCCCCTAGACCTTTCTGTCATAGACCTCAATCAAATGGGAAAGCTTTAGTTAATTAACTTACCTGGCTAGTAATGAGGCTAAAATATTTAATGGTCCCCAAAGGAACTGCTAGGGAAGTCAAGGCAATATTTGATTAATAGATTTTAAAACATAACTTGTCTTTGTAATTTCATTCCAAACAACTATTTTAAAACTAAACAATGAGATATAGAATGCAAATTATAAGGCAACATTATGATCATTTTGATGGGTTACAATGCACCCTGCATATTAAAATACCTTAGGTACTTTGGTGATTTTGCTTTTAATATCTTAACCCTAATGTCAGATCTTTGTGGATGACAGCTGTAACAATCAGATTTAAGTATGCTAAATGTTTCCATTTGAAATTTTAATGGGGTAAGTAATTATTATAAAATATGTTGATTTCTCATTGTAAGAGAAAATTGCAATGCAAGACACAGCAAGCTTTTATCTGAGCAAAAATAGCTTTTTATAGTGTCAGTTTATGGCATACCATAAGTAATTGTCTGGGCAACCAATTAGATTTTTATTGAGGACACATATGGCAAAACAACTGAAAAGTTCAAGTATAATGCTTAAGTTGTTTATACATTTTGATAGCTTTTAATATATTTAAATTCCAGTACTATCATATTTCATTTCACTTTATTGATACTGTGAGTTCAAAATGAGACCATATTAACATTCAGGTGAAAAAGCAAAATTGTTGCATTGACTACACAGTCCAAAAAGATGCATGTCACTATTTCTTTAACTTGTACTGTTCTTTCAAACACAGTTGAAATACAAAACATTCGGAAACCTTAGAAATCACATGGATATGAAAAGCCTCACAAAACCTCAAATTTAAAGTTTCTAAATCATAGGAATACTGAAAACTTCTGATGGTATTTCAAGGTATTTTAGTGTAAACAGTGAATAAAGTATTTTTAAAGTTCAGGGCTGAAAAATGGTTTCTCAGAGCCTCAGTGAACACTTGGAAAGCTGACCAGTTTTGGACAAAGTATCTAGTCTGAATATTCTTGTAGCTCATTCACTGTCAAAGTATTACTTCATTCATTGGCAGAATTCCTGAGCTAACGTGTCTGCCATGATGCTTGGCACGGTTTATATCTTCCAACCATATCCAAACTGCTCAGTGCAATTTTGAAAATGCAATCAATTGTATTTGTTGTCTATGTCAGGTTTAAGACACTGCAATGTATTAAGTGATGTGTGAGAGAGAGAGAGAGAGAGAGGGAGAGAGAGAGAGATAACATTTTGTAGAACTTTAATTCTGAATACCTATCAAGACTGGTTAATTAGGACGCATACAGTAGTACAGTAAGTAGGGCATTTACCTCGCATGCGCCAACCAAGGTTTGATCCTGGGCATCCCATATGTTCCCCTGAGTACCAAGAGTAACTCTTGAGTGCAGAGCCCGGAGTAACCCCTTGAGAATCGCCAAGTGTGGCCCAGAAAGCAAACAAAAAAAAAAAGGTTAATTGGTATCCTTATGTCTGAAGGTTCTTAACCAGGAAATGAGAGATAGAGTTTCCATAAAGACTCATTATGCATTACTAAGTAAACGTAAAGCAGATGGTTCATAATTAACATGATAAACTTTAAACTTGTTTTATTTGTGGCAACTAAATCACATTTACAAATATAGCTCTTTAGGAACATTGTATAGTACATTCATCACATATGAACACATGCATTCACACATACACACACACAACACACACACAAACAAACATATACACTTTTCCCTCCCTCTCTCTTCTTGTCTTTTGCTAAACCTCATGACATCTGAATAGTGGACTGATAGATCATATTATTAGGTTATCACTTCATCTTCTTAGAGTGAGCTAAAGGTTTCCAGGTATTTGTAAGAGTCTGAGAGAACAGATACATTGCCACATGTTTGTTAATTAATATTTGTGTGTTTATTGAATCTAACCTTATATTCATGTTAATTTAATATATTTTATATGTTTTATGGTAATTTGATCCTGAATTAATTGTATACATCCTGCTTGTCAACGGCAGAGATTCCTAATATATACTGAAATAACCAGAAAACGGTTGAGTGCAGAAATTTTCTTATAGCAATTATCAACAACCACTTGAGATCCATCATTATATGTAGTATAATAAGTTGTGAGAAAGAAATATTCAGTTAATTCATAACTACAGCTCTGAAAACATTGGCATCATATATTCAAAATAAAAATGTGTACTTAGTAAGCAAGCAATATAGTATTTTCAAGATTTTTGAGACTAATTAAAATTTTGATAAGAAAACAGATAAAATTTTATTGGAAAATGCTAACTTGTTGAAAAGGTACATTTGCTAAATTTGTTCATTTCTGCATGCATTTTTTAATAAACCATACCATGGTTAAAAATTGGTGTATGTAAAGCATATAAATTGCACATGTATACCAATATGAGTAATTTATAAGATTTCTAAAATTAAGTTGGAGCTAAGAAAAGTTCTTTTTCTTTTTAATTTGGACAATAGCTGGTGGTGCTTAGGCCTCTGCACCCAGGGGTTACACCCCCAAGGGCTCCCAGGATCACATGGGGGGCTGTACACAGAACTTAAGTAATCCACATGCAAGGCAAAAACCTTGCCTTACACTATCTCTCACTTTACACCCCTCTTAAAATTTTGCCTTTTCACTTACTGAATGTAAGATTAATAATTTAAGTGAGATTTAAAATAGTATTCATTATTCTAGATTAACTCCAATTTGAATTTAGCCAATTCCCTTATTTCCTTTCTTTACTGGAAGATTTGGGAAGAGTAGGTCATATGAATCAATGTTAATTGAAATAAAAAGTCTCAAATATGAAGATTGCAACGATCATTAATTCAGCATTTTGTATTAGTGATCTTAACATTAACACCATTACATAAAATACCATAATGAATATAATTTATGGCAGATATTTTTTGGGGGATCATGCCTAACAATTCTCAGGGTTTATTTCTGGCTCTGTTCAGAGAGGCATTCTGGGAAAATTTAGGGTATCAGGGATTTTTATATTTTCTTTTGGGTCACACCTGGCAATGCTCAGGGGTTACTCCTGGCTCTTCACTCAGGCCTTAGTCCTGGCAGTGCTGGGGGGACCATATGGGATGCGGGGATTGACCCTGTGTCAGCTATTTGCAAGGCAATTTCCCTCGCCACTGTGCTATCGCTACAGCCCCAATAGTAGGTACTAATTAGGGATTTTTAAACTGAGATATTAAGTTCCCACTTGTCATCACTTTTCCCCAAGGTCAAAAAATACGACACACTCAAAATTATCTCCACAGTCTTTTTCTTTCTTTTCTTTTTTTTTTTTTTTGGTTCATATGTCTTTTTTTTAATTTTTTTTTATTTTTACAATTACAAAGATATACAATTAAAAGTTCATATTTGGGTTTTGGTCATACAGTGTTCCAGCACCCATCCTGCCACCAGTGCCTATCTCCCACCACCAACGTCCCCGGTTCCCTCCCCCTCCCCCAGCCCTCCTCCATGGCAGGTTCTTTATTTCTTTCCATTTCTCTCTCTTTCTCTTTTCCTTCCCTCCAGACTACGGATTACAAAACATACATTAAAGGGTTGTCATGTGTATCTTTTTAGCCTGTATTTAATGCTCAGTTCTAGGTTGGCATTAGTACCCTCGACAATTGTTAGCACACTGTTCCATTTTCTGTCTTACCTAGCCTCTGACTCCCACACGTTTGAAAAGTAATAATTTGTCATCAACATAATGCTCATCAATTTTGTTTTTTTTTCTCTACAGAATACCTTACCCACAAAAATTGAAAATGCCTTAATAATACATAAATTGGAGTCAGTCCCATTTTTAAGTTTTGGATAACGTCTGAACTAGCTAACTAGAATCGTATTTCTTTTTTTTGATAAATTTATCTTGGATTAACACAGGTTAGGATGTTTGAAAAATATCTATCACTCTGAACTTCTGAGAACTTCCTTGTCATAATTATCTTATTTGATGGCTTTCTACTAATTACTTGTCATGGTATTTAAAGAGAGGATACATTCATAAAGAGCTAAATAATTGCCTTTCACTAGCCTTTCTGCCCCTGCTCCCTTTTTACCTGTGTGCTATTACTCTCATTTATACATATATGTTACCATTTTTATTCATTTCCTCTAATATCTCTTTGGAATAGCTCTTCTAAATGACTGTCTTTTTTATTTTAACTATTTTAATGAAATCTGTAGTCACAATGTTAGGTCACCATTTTGATTCTTTCTGAGAAGAAGTCTGATTTGGTTATGATCATCCACCGAAACACTCTAAAGGTTCCAGGTTACTAATCAAAGATTATTATAACTGTCACTGCGTTAATTATTCTAAACACCGTTTGAGATCCTCTACACATTTGACACTCCCTAGAATAGCTAATGACTACTTTTTTGCACTCAATTTTTCATGGTTGCCTTGATAATATTGTATTTTAGTTTCCTTCTTAGTTTCATGGTTGCTTGATAAGTAGTTAAAAAATGTTTTGTTTATTAGCAGCTATTCTTTTTGTTACCCCCAAATCCCTTACTACAATTTATTTTTGAAAAAATTTCTCACGTATCTTTCTTTCCAATTACTTTTTTTTCTGTACTGTCTCGCCATATCATTCCCCTCAGCTATATAAATCAGTCTTGCTAATTTTTGATAGAATTCAAAAGTACAATTCACCAAATTTTTCTTGAAAAGTTAGGTTACATCCTTACCTGTGTTAATCCAAGATAAATTTATCAAAAAAAAATAAATATGATTCTAGTTAGCTAGATCAGAAGTTATCCAAAACTTAAAAATGTGACTGACTCCAGTTTATGTATTATTAAGGCATTTTCAATCTTTTGTGGGTATTTCAGCTGCAATTACAGATGAAATAATAAAGATTCTGATCAATAAATAATCAAGGAAGTTATAATGAACTAATTCTGAAATATACTTTTATCACCATTAATGGTAATTCACCTTGTAACTTTGGTTTTAGCTTTGAACAGTAACTTGTATTTTCAAAATATTACATATGTGTGCAAATTTCATCTCTAACATACCCTGATTTTTTTTCACTGCCCTTCTTCTGAAATACCAATTAATTCTCATCCTTCCTTCAATGGTCAGCTAAAAATAGAGTTTCCAGGGAAACCTATCCTTAATATAGTTTACCCTCCATCTCATATCATCAGGGACTCTGCCCTCTGGTGTTCAAACTCTTTTGTAATTTATACTATTTATATAAATTAACATTTAGATACTATTTTATAAAACAAAATATTGTTTTTATTAATAACAACTTTATATGCTTGCTAAATTATTTACTGCCTATAAAGAAGCTAAGAAACCTAGTAGACTGAGCAACTTGTATAAGCTTTTGAATCTACAAAAGCTACATAATAAATGCAGAAAATGTGTTGGGATACTGATGGGTCCTCAGCAATGTTGGGATTTGGAGGGATCTCCTTTTGCATTTGGGGCTGATGATTCATCCCTTGACTAATGGACTAAGGAATGGGATGACAGACTTGTTAGCCATCAGTGACCATTTAATATAAGCTAAATTAGCTAGTTATAGAGACATCATGAAGGGTTGGGTGTTGGGGCTGCAGAGAGGTAATAGAACTTTAATCCTAAAACAATGAATAGAGATAAAACCCTTTTTTCTGAGACAATCTACTAGGGGACTCCCCCAAGGGGATGGCATCCTGACCTGTTGCTATAGACCTGACCCAGGACAAGGGCAGTTTTCCAACTAAGGGCATAGTGTTCTCACCTTTCTCATGCTGGTAACCCATACAATTGTATTACATTTACTTCCTAATAATATCCAAGTCATTTTGTATAAACACAGTAAGTGTTATGGACTTCTATCTATACCACAGTCTAAGCCTCAAATGGTCTCTCTGTTCTCATCATAAAGGGTGGCTTTTCCAGGGACATCTCATTATATATATATATTATATATATATGTATATATATATATAATGAGACGTCCCTGGAAAAGGGACACACACATATATATATACATATATATATATACATATACATATATATATACATATATATATATATATATATATATATATATATATATATATATATACCAGACAACAGTTCTTAGGCCAGGTTAGTTTTTCCTAACACCAACAAGGTACTACATTGATTGGTTATTTTTTTATCAGGGCAGTTTTTTCAATGACCATATTCTTTTTTTTTTTTTTTTTATTATACCACCGTGAAACACACAATTACAAAGGTGTTCATAATTGGTTCTTGGTAATACAGTATTCCAGGACCCATCCCTCCACCAGTGCCCCATTTCCACCACCAATGTACCCCTCCCCCTCCCGTCCCCCCACCCGCCTTAATAGCAGGTACCCCAGTTTCCTCTCTTTCTCTCTCTATCTCTCTCACTGTCTCTGCATCTCTCTCCCTCTTATTTTACACATTATGGCTAGCCCTGCAGATATTTAGAGTTTATCACTTAAGTCTCTTTGTGTATATTCAGTGGTGAGTTTTAATCTGCCATTACCATTTCCCATATTTATTAAAACACTGGTATCTATATCCTATTAATGAATGCAGTCATTCTATATCTGTCCTTTTCCTTCTGACTAATTTCACAATGACCATATTCTTAACTTGTTAACACTTATAATGGCACTAGGTTATCCCATGGCACTTAAGTTAACACTATAAGTGTTAACTTGTTAACGCTATAATGGCACTAGGTTATCCCATGTTGAGGCCAGGGTGCTTTAGTTGCGGCTTGCTATGGGTTTATCAGTGTGCCCAAACAGAACCCTCCTTTAACTAAGGCTGTCCAGACACACTGTGGATACAGGAACCAAGACTTGATAAGATCTGCATCAACAACACACCATTCTGTGTCTGAATTACTGTTCCCTGCCCAGTACTTAATCCCATTAACCACCAAAGGCCCAGCCCATAGAAGACTCTAGACATTCAGGCCAAGAAGATAAAACCCTATAAAAGCAACCTTGAACAATGGAAGAATACAAAAGCAACCTTGAACAATGGAAGAATACAAAAGCAACCTTGAACAATGGAAGAATACAAAGTTGCTGCCTGAGTCCATGCAGTGCTCGTGCCCTCATGACCAAACTCATGTGGTGCTAAGCACATGTGGCCCACATCTCCCTTCTTGAGATATGTACTTTCATTTTTTTATACTTAATGCTGGTATATATATATATATATATATATATATATATATATATATATATATATATTGGGGGTTCCATCTACCCTTGGAGGATTCCTCATTCTCTCCAGAGCCATTACTCGCTCTGTTCTCCTTCTGTCCTTTTCATAAAGAGCCTCTACATAAAATATTTTTGCTTCATTTCTACTCTTCTCCTGAAATTTTTTTCTGTGAGGTAGACAAGAACCTGTAAGTCCTGAGTAGGCCTAGGGTTGACTTTCCTTTTCTTCTTTTCTTGCAAAAGGAACACCTCGCTCCAGCTTGTGTCCATAGCTCCCGAGAAATTGGATGGTGGGATGAACTTCCACGCAGAAAAGACTAAATAAACACCTGGGAAAGCTGGTGTGTACAGGACTTAAGGTCCTTGTCATGCAGAAGCTCATCCCAGACTATCAGGCCTAGCCTTCCTAGTGGGTCCAGGGACTTAGAGGTGGATGGGGGGGAAGTGACCATCTCTCTCCTCCCCACCACGAATTAACTACCCATGGGTACTGGAACCAACAACACTTTGAGGAGTGTAAGGATCTAAGATCAATAAGGTAACTGAGGTTTAAATCAGGTAAATATGGGCCGGAGCAACAGTGCAGCTGGTAAGTCATATGCCTTGCACATGGCCGACCTGGGTTTAATCCTCGGCATCCCATATGATCCCCTGAGCACCACCAAGAGTAATTCCTGAGCAAAGAGCAAGGAGTAACCCCTGAACATTGCCAGGTGTTATCCCCCCAAAAAGCGAAATAAATTAAATAAAATAAATAAATTGGATAAATATGAAGGATGTCCAGGAATAAATATTCGATTAACCTAAGCTCTCTGCAGAAGGGGAAATGACAACTCCAATGTTATACCTGAAATGTTTCTAATTGTAATCCAACAAACATGGAGAAGTTGTATTTCAGTGTCTTATTTTTCAGAAAAAATTCAACACTGACTGAAAGAATCATTCATAGCAGCTACCTTATTTGAGTTGGCTAAATGTTGAATAAGATTGAGAAAATGTAAGAGCAGGCATGGGAATATACAAATAATTCAGTTAAGTATTTATTGAAGTTGTTTCATCATGTCTGCTTAATTACTGTTCACAAGAGAGGCATCAAGCTTTAAAGTTTAAAAGCTTATATCTAATCTTGCATATGGTAACTTCAGTCTTTTTATTGTCATTTGGGAATGAATTTAGTTTACATACAGATGTTTAATTTAGGCCTGTGACAAAATGTCAGAAATATTAAGGAATTGAACAGCAAATTAAGGATCAATGTAGCTAAATTCCACTACTTCCCTCTTAGAAATCTTTTATCATTATTTAATCTCTCAGTGGCATTCTTTAGTTATCATAGCAACCTGAGCCATTTTCATGCTTTAGGTAGAAACTTTATAATAAATCACGGTGAGGATCACAGAATATAATACTTCCTTTGTAAGTGTTCTGTTGTTTTTGCCATTTTTAATGCTAAGATACTTTATGGGTCCAATATGTGAGAGGATGTTGAACCAAATATGAGAAACTATTGTTGCAATCACCTAGCATCACAGTCATTTTAATTATAAAATATGTATTTCCATGAATTTTTTGCTAAATTTCCTACATATTTATATTTATATTTATATTCCCAAAATTAAATAGTATATTGTTTTGAAAGTACATAATTGGGATTGAATTTTAAAGATAATTTTTACATATATGGTTTGTGACGTATTTATTCAAAAGCCATTTATGTATTTGCCCTTCATTCATTTTTGAGAAATGCAATCTTTTTAATATTCTATACTTTATTATTAGAGGATTCACTGAAATAATAATACTGATGTTTGAATTTCACATTGCTTTCAGATTTTCACTTGTATCCACATCACTTGTCTTCCCGTTGTTCATCGATTTGCTCGAGCTGGCACCAGTAACATCTCCAAACATCCTGTTGAGTGCTAGTGTAGCCCAAGGGCATATGCTCACTCCAGGAACGCAAAGAGCCTCAAACTGTTCATTTAGGACATGGGAATGAGGTTTATAATTGTTACTGGTTTTTGGCATATCAAATATGACACAGGTAGCTTTCAGGCTCTGCAGTGTGTTTCAGATTTTATTTTTTTAAATATATAGTGCATGACAATGGTTTTTTTCACTTCCTTATGTTCTGTGAACTGTTTATGTATTTAATGCACACTTATTGTGTGACTACAACAACCAAGCAAAACCTTAAAACCTAACCTCAAATGATAGTGAGCAAAACAAAATGCAAGAAGTACAAAAATTGTGTGGCCAACAGTCTCAAAAATAATAAAACTGAAATACAATCATGGACCTCCACTTAGTCAAGATAAATTTTCAATAATCAGTAGAAAGTTCCTTTGAGATTTTGGATTAATAGGATTTCAGCATACTAAAGGAAGTGAATTTTTTGTGCTTTTATATCACTGTATCACTTATCACTGTCTTCCCGTTCATCATCGATTTGCTCGAGCAGGCACCAGTAACATCTCCATATGTCCTGTCTCATGCAAGTAGAGCCCAAGGGCACCTGCTTGCTCCAGGAACATAAAGAGTCTCAAACCATTCCATCAGGTCACGGGAATGAGGTCTATAATTGTTACTGGTATTTGGCATATCAAATACAACACGGGTAGCTTGCCAGGCTCTGCTGTGTGGGTAGCATACTCTTGTAGTCATCTCAAAATCCAGCATTTGTTGATGAGCCACACTGCCGCTAGTCTGCTGGGTGGAGTGCTGACGAGGGGGGAAGTGCGGATGTGGAAAATGGAGGCCCTCATGGAGTTGGGGGTCGTCTGGCTTCTTGTGAGGCTATGCTGGGGTGGCGGGCCAGGGATAGAACCTGCCATCCCTCCCAGGCACCTCATGAGTGGCTGGGCACAGGGAAAGCCTGTAGCAGCTCTGCCCCATGTCTGTGAGTCTGTGAGTGCTTTTATATATGATATTAAAATGTTTTCCAAATGTTCATACTACTCAACCACTCCTTTCATTCGATCATGATCACGATCTTCCCGTTGATCATCTATTTGCTAGAGCGGGCACCAGTAATATCTCCATATGTCCTGTCTCATGCCAGTAGAGCCAGGGGCATTGGCTTGCTACAGGAACATAAAGAGCCTCAAACCATTATATTAGATCATGGGAATGACCTAATATAATTGTTACTGGAATTTGGCATATCATATACAACACGAGAAGCTTGCCAGGCTTGTCGAGCGGGAGGCAAACTCTTTTAAACACCTCCAAATAAAGCATTTATTGATGAACCACGCGGCCGCAAGAGGCCACGCAAGCTGGGCTGTGATGGGCTGGTCTGCTGGGTGGAGTTCTGACTAGAGGGAAGTCCAGAAGTGGAAAATGGCGGCGCCCATGGAGTGAGGAGGGGGTGGTCTGGCTTGTTGTGAGGCTCTGCCGAGGTGGTGGGCCAGGGCTAGAACCCACCATGCCTCCCGACTGCCTCATGAACGGCTATGCACAGGGAGAGCAAGCAACAGCTCTGCCCCATGTGTGAGAGTCTCTGGACCAGCATACCTGGGCCGGATTGAGGAAAATGCTGCTGCAGGGTGGGTGTCGATGATCCGGGCTGTGATGGGCTGGTCTGCTGGGTGGAGTTCTGACGAGAGGGAAGTCCAGAAGTGGAAAATGGCAGCGCCCGTGGAGTGAGGAGGGGTGGTCCCTGGGGTGTGCGGCTGGCTGGGTGGGCGCCTGGGGCCGTGGTAGAGCCCCAGGTCTCGGCAGAAGGTGGAACTACAACCCCCCAGAAGTCCGGAGTGGAACCGGAAGTAAATGGTCATTTTGAACTCTCACACCGGCCTGACTCCATCTCAGGTACCCTACCTCCCTGGGGTGTGTGCTGGCTGGGTGGGCGCCTGGGGCCGTGGTAGAGCCCCAGGTCTCGGCAGAAGGTGGAACTGCCTTTCATTCTATTTTATAAAATTAGATAGCGATGGAGAGTGATGAGGAGTAAAGTATGTTAATAACAGAATTAAAAATAAGGGAACGGGGGCGGAGGCGATAGCCCAGCGGGTAGGGCGGTTGCCTTGCACGCGGCTGGCCTCTGCCGGCCCGGGTTCAATCTCTGGCATCCCATATGGTCCCCGAGCACCGCCAGCAGTAATTCCTGAGTGCAGAGCCAGGAGTAACCCCTGAGCATTGCCGGGTGTGACCCAAAAAGCAAAAAAAAAAAAAAGAAGAACAGAAAAAATAAGGGACCATACCTCTGGCATCTTCTGGGAATGTAGATTGGCCAAATCCCCTTCTTACAAGGTCTGTTCAATATTCCACCTGCACCCAACTTCCACCAACATATAAATGGACCACCTGGGACATTCTGCTGTTTAATCATCCTGGTTCCACAGTTCCTGTAGAATGTTGCTACATTAAAACATCTCTAAGTTTCACAGTACTGGTAGTCTGATAAAAGCACAGTAAATCAGATGGAAATTGTGTGGAAGCCCAATAATCCCAGTGAGTGAAAACAGTATCAAAAAAGGCTCATCTAGAATATTCACTCTAACAGATGAGTAAACCCTCAGACAATGATCTCAGTAACAACATCATGACGTAACAAGCAATAGTAAGTGAATTATTTTGTGCCTGCTAAGAGGGGAAGGCTAAGGGGTTTGGTGGGTAATTGGTGATATTAGTGGAGGCAAAGTCACCCTGGTGGTAGGATAGGTTATGGCCTATTGAATATTGGAAGACTGTACTATGATCTCATCGAGATCCACCCTGCAGCAGTCTTTTTTTAAATCCGCCGAGGTATGCTGATTCAGAGACTCACAGACATGGGGCAGAGCTGCTACTGGCTCTCCCTGTGTCCAGCAGCTCACAAGGCACCTGGGAGGTATGGCGGGGTTCTAGCTCTGGCCCGCCACCCCAGCAGAGCCTCTCAACAAGCCAGATGACCCCCCACTCCATGAGGGCCTCCATTTTCCACATCTGGACTTCCCTCTCGTCAGAACTCCACCCAGCAGACCAGCCTATCACAGCCTGGCTCACGAGGCCACAAGTGGCCCTGTGGTTTACCAATAAATTCTGGATTTAGAGGTGACTACAAGAGTATACTACCCGCACATCAGAGCCTGGCAAGCTACCGGTGTCGTATTTGATATGACAAATACCAATAACAATTATAGACCTCATTCCCATGACCTAATGGGATGGTTTGAGGCTCTTTATGTTTCTGGAGTATGCAGGTTCCCTTGGGTTCTCCTTGCATGAGACAGGACATATGTAGGTGTTACGGGTGCCCACTCGAGTAAATCGATGATGAACGGGAAGACAGTGATACAGTGATACTATGAAAAACTTTGTAAACCATCACATTTAAATAAAGGTCCAAATATTTAAAAAATGGAAAGTAGGGAGATGAGGAGAAGAGAAAGATAAATCAAAAGAAAAAATTGTTCTTCACATCAAATATCATGTGAGAAGCCTTACAGCAACTAGAGCTTTAGAATGATTAGAATAAACAGTTGAGTGAGTTGTTTTCATAAAGAATGAATGAGTGCTCTGTACTTACGGAAAGAAATGCAATGTTTGAAGAGAGCATACATTCTTTTAAGTGGTATTATCAGCAATTTGCTTTTTTTTCAGGCCCAGCCTTATACTTGTGAATGGCTTACAATTCTCAGTGCACTACAGTGAAATGTGAGGGTGATGAAAAAAAAGATTTCAGATTCTTTTACCTCTATTTTCTCTTTGTGTGCTTCAGTATGTTCATAGAGAAAGCCTACTTCTTTGTGTTGCGTTCATAAATGACTAAGAGTTGGCCTCAGTCAAAGTTAGTCTGCCAGAGACAAGAGTGCATGAAATATGAATTTTCATTGTTGGAAAATTATGAGATTTTGGAAAGTTATACTAAGATATCACCTATCAATTCCCTGGTCAGAAATTACTTTCATTCTGATTTTTTGAGCTTATAATTATATGCATCCCACCACATTCAGCTACCTCTCAGAACCCAAAGGGGGACAAGTAGAGTATCACTCACTGTATCACTGTCTTCCCTCTCATCGTCAATTTGCTTGAGCAGGCAACAGTAACATCTCCATGTGTCCTGTTTCATGCAAGTAGAGCCCAAGGGCACCTGCTTGCTCCAGGAACATAAAGAGCCTCAAACCATTCCATCAGGTCATGGGAATGAGGTCTATAATTGTTACTGGTATTTGGCATATCTAATACAATACAGCCAGCTTGCCAGGCTTGCCGTGTGGGTAGCATACTCTTGTAGTCAAACAAAGTTTTTTTTTTTCTTTTTGAGTCACACCTGGCAATGCTCAGGGGGTTTCTCCTGGCTCTGTACTCAGGAATAACTCCTGGCAGTGCTCAGGGGAACATATGGGATGCCGGGTATCGAACCCGGGCCGGCAGGGGCTGGCCACGTGCAAGGCAAACGCCCTACCGCTGCCTATCGCTCTGGCCCTGCAGGTAGAGCACCCAGTATTATTTAGGATTACTCATAGATTTGTGCTCAGCAGAAATCCTGGAAGTACTCACAGGACTGTATACAGTGTTGGAGATTTTATTGGAGTGTGTTATCATGCATTTTTACTTGAGCATAAATATAATTTCCATGGATTTTCCCATTTAGTCTTTAAATATAATGACTCGAGAGGTGCAGCTTCTCATATGGGTTCGTACTGTCTTATGGCTGCACAATAGTGCAAATTAATGTTAAATTCAATTGCAGTTATTTTATATAAAGCACTAAATAATTGTATTAATTTAAATTTATTAATAGTTTTACTAATTTTATTTTATTTAAAAAAACAACAAATTGTAATGAGTCTCTAAGTAGATTTGAGTCTCCAGAGAAAATTTTGACTATTTCCTTACTAGTTTTACTTAAAATGTACGGCATCAGGTCTCAAACCGAAAGTTGCAGTCTAGAAATCGATTACGTCTCTAGTGAATTTATTTACCCTTTTTTTTAAAAAAAAAACATTTTATTATATCACTGTGAGATATAAAATTACAAAGTTGTTCATGTTTGGAGGTTTCGGTCACATAGTGTTCCTGCACCCAGCCGTCCATCAGTGCCCATTTCCCACCACCAGTGTCCCCAATTCCCTCCCCCTTCAATAGCCTGCCTAAATGGCAGGTTCTTTATCTCTTTTCTCTCTCCCTCTCTCTTTTTTCCTTCTCTTACACATTGTGGGTTGCACTACATCCACTTAGAAGGCATGATGTGCATTTTTTGCCTGTATTTAATGATAAGTTCTATGTTGGTATCAGCCCTTTTGACATTTATTAACACATGTTCCCTTCTCTATCTTACCTAACCTCTGACTCCCACACGATTGTGGTAATTTCCACTTTTGGTAAGATCACCTGATATATTTATGTCATGCAAATAAATGCAGTCATTCTATGTCTCTCTCTTTCCTTCTGACTAATTTCACTCAACATGATCCTTTCCATGCCCAACCATTTATAGGCAAATTTCATAACTTCATTTTTCCTAACAGCTGCATAGTATTCCATTGTGTAGATGTACCCCAGTTTCTTTATCCAGTCATCAGTTCTCAGGCATACTGGTTGTTTCCAGGTTCTGGCTATTGTGAATAGTGCTGCTATGAAAATAAAAGGCGGATGGTGTTTCCGCTGTGTGTTTTTGGCTTCCCAGGGTATATTCCCAGGAGTGGTACCACTGGGTCAAAAGGGAGCTCAATTTCTAGTCTTTGGAGGGATGTCCATATTGTTTTCCAGAAAGGTTGTACAAGTCGACATTCCCACCAACAATGTATGAAAGTCCCCTTTTCCCGCATCCACGCCAGCACTTGTTGCTTTTACCCTTTTGGATATGGGCCAGTCTCTGTGGTGTGAGGTGATATCTCATTGTTGTTTTGATATGCATCTCTCTGATGATTAGTGATGATGAGCATTTTTTCATATGCCTTTTGCCATTCGAATTTCTTCCTTGTCAAAGTTTCTGTTCATCTATTCTCCCCATTTTTTATGGGGTTGACTGTTTTCTTATATAGCTGTACCAATGCCTGATATATATCCTGGATATTAACCCCATATCAGATGGGTATTGGATGAATATTCTTTCCCATTTTGTGGACTGTCTTTCTATCTTGGTCACTGTTTATTTTGAGGTGCAGAAGCTCTTTAGTTTCATGTAGTCCCATATGTTTATATTTTCTACTCGTTGCTTTGTTAATGGTGTTTCACCTTTGAAGATGTCTTTAGCTTTAATGTCGTGGAGGGTTTTTCCTATATTTTCTTCAATGTACTTTATGGATTCAGGTCTTGGGCTCTACTAGCATGAGACAGGACATATGGAGATGTTACTGGTGCCCACTCGAGCAAATCGATGATGAACGGGAAGTTAGTGATAGTGATTTTGATCTGATTTTTGTGCAAGGTGATAGACATAGGTCCAAATTAATTTTTTACATGTAGCTGTCCAGTTTTCCCAGCACCACTTGTTGAAGAGGCTTTCCTTACTCCAGTTTGGACTTTTTGGACCATTATCAGAGATTAACTGATCATGTCTTTGAGGGTGGGTGTCAGGATACTCAACTCTATTCCGTAGGTCCACAGTTCTGTTTTTATTCCAGTACCACACTGTTTTAATTACTACTGCTATGTAATACAGTTTGAGGTTGGGAAAGGTGATGCCTCCCATCTTCTTCTTCCCAAGGATTGCTTTAGCTATCAGTGGGGGTTTATTATTCCATACGAATTTCAGGAGTGTTTGGTCAATTTCTTTAAAGAATGTCATGGGTATCCTTATAGGAACCGCATTGAATCTGTACAAAGCTATAGGGAGTATTACTATCTTGACAATATTAATTCTCCCCATTCATGAGCAAAGAATTTGTTTCCATTTCCTCGTGTCCTCTTTTATTTCTTGAAGCAGTGTCTTGTAGTTCTCCTTGTATAGGTCCTTTACACACTTAGTTAAGCTGTTTCCTAGGTATTTGATTTTCTATGGCACAATTGTCAACTATCTTTTCATATCACGATGCACTGAAAATAGTAGTTAACCATACACAGAAGCAGGGAGCCAAACCATACACCTGGAAACTAAACAGCTCACTGCTGAACAACAAATGGGTCACAGAAGAAATCAAACAAGAAATCCAAAGATTTCTAGAAACAAATGACAATGAAGATACCAACTATCAGAACTTGTGGGACACAGCAAAAGCTGTGTTAAGAGGAAAGTTCATAGCTCTGCAAGCATTCATAAGGAAAGAAGAAAGGGCCCACATAAATAACCTGACCCCACAGCTGAAAATATTAGAAAAAGACAAACAAAAGAAGCCCAACCCAGGCAGAAGGAAGGAAATAATAAAACTTAGGGAGGAAATCAACGAGCTGGAAACCAAAAATACAATCCGAAAGATTAATGAAACCAAGAGCTGGTTGTTTGAAAAATTAAATAAGTTCGACAAGCCACTGACAAGACTTGTAAGGACAGGGAAAGGGAGAACCCAAATAAACAGAATCAGAAATGAAAATGGTTCCATCACAACAGAATAAAACAGAAATCCAAAAGATCATCAGAGATTACTTTGAGAACCTTTATGCCACAAAACATGAGAGCCTAGAACAAATGGATAAATTCCTGAACTCCTATAACCTCCCACGGCTGAAACAAGAAGATCTCCAATACCTAAATGAGCCTATAACCATCGAGGAAATTGAAACAGTAATTAAAAAGTCTGCCCAAACACAAAAGCCCAGGTCCAGATGGGTTCACTAGCGAATTCTACCAAACCTTTAAGGAAGAGTTACTGCCTGTCCTGTTCAAGCTCTTCCAGGAAATAGAAGAAACAGAAACACTCTCAAACAGCTTCTACGAGGCACATATCACCCTGATACCCAAAACAGGGAGAGACAACACAAAGAAGGAAAACTGCAGACCAATCTTCTTGATGACCACAGATGATAACATCTTCAACAAAATATTAGCAAACAGAATCCAAAGACTCATCAAAAAGATCATACATCATGACCAAATAGGATTCATCCCGGAATGTAAGGATGGTTCAACATTCGCAAATCAATCAACATAATACACCATATCAATAAGAGAAAAAATAAAAACCATATGATCCTATCGATAGATTCAGAAAAAGCATTTGACAAGATCCAGCACCCATTCATGATTAAAACCCTCCAGAAAATGGGAATTGAAGGAAGCTTCCTCAAGATAGTCAAATCCATCTACCAAAAGCCCACAGCGAGTAACATTCTCAATGGGGAAAAATTGAAAGCCTTCCCCTTAAGATCAGGAACACAACAAGGTTGCCCTCTCTCACCTCTTTTATTCAATATAGTGCTGGAAGTACTCACCGTAGCAATCAGAGAGGAAAAGGACATTAAGGACATCCAGATAGGCAAGGAAGAAATCAAGCTATCATTATTTGCAGATGACATGATATTATACTTAGAGAACCCTAAACTCTCTGGACCAAAAACTCTTAGAAACAATAGATATCTATTGTAGAGTAGCAGGGGTACAAAATCAATACCCAAAATTGGTGGCTTTCCTATACACAAATAACGAAAAGAGAAGAAAGGGACGTTAAGAAATCAATTCTATTTACCCTTTTTGAGACCGGTTTACAGCGTTTCTTTTTCTTCAATATCTGACTGCTGCACTTCTCTCATCTCAGATAAAGTCTTCAGCTTTAACTGAAGACTGAGTAAATGAAAGAATTCAGCAAACAAACTTTTTCAAATTACTTTCCTTAATCATAAAGTCAAATTTCATCAAAATTATGACTATCAATGGCCAAATACTCTACTCCAGAGTTTAAAAAATAACTGCTTATTTGATCTTTATTTTCATTTAAATTTTAACATGACCTGGGATAAAAAGTGTTTATTTTGCCCCAGTTTGTTAATCTACCAGTGTTCCCATTTAGAAATCAGAATTACGTCTCTTCAGTTGTTATGTCAGAGCTTCAAAAGCCACATTGAATTATTCCTATAGGCTACAAATAAATCAAAATATTTCAAAAACATAAGCCAACTCAATATATTTCTCATTACATTCATTGTTGCTACTTGACCAAGTTATAATATTCCCTTACTTTAACTTCTGCAATATTCTGAACAATTTGCCTCAAGATTCTTGGCCTATATATTCCTGGCAGCTCAAGTCCTGATACATTATTAGGATATTAAATGTAACCCAAAGGTTATTGAATTTTATGACATTTTTTTTTCAGACCACAAGATCTGAATGTGGTCTTTAATGATGCAGTGATTGGTTTTAACTCTCAATTAATATGAAGTTAACTTCATGAAGGGTCCTGTTTTTCCTTCAAATTCTTCTGGGTATCATGTCCTGTACCTCAAATACTCTTGTTTTCTGATATCTAAATTGCCATGATAAAAAGTATCTACAAACTTATTTAAGCACTAGTCAAGTATCCTAATTGTCTATACTTATCAGATAAGAATGCCAAGAGTAATTATTTTATATCTTACGTAAAGTGAGAATTTCCCCCAAATGGTGTAAAAATCTTATAACACAAAAATGCATTTATTTGCATTAATGTGTACATAATAATAAATAATGTACTGACCTAGCTTTTTTTGTTTTGTTTTGTTGTAGGGCAATGCCTGTGATTCTTAGGGCTTACTTAGGTCTTGTACTCAAAGATAACTTTGGCAGAATTTAGGAAAAAATTGTGGTGGCTGGGATTAATTCTGGATATTCACGATCCACTCATATATTACTTCAGCCCCCTGATAGCCTATATTTATGAAAATAACCCATACATATGTATTAAATCCGTATAGAACTTTTAACTTATTACCATATGAGAAAGAACCCCTCCATCTGGAGAGGTAATATAATAAGTCAGGTGTTTGCCTGAACATTGAAAATCCAGTTCATTCTCTGATGCCACATACGACTTCCTGAGTACAGAGAGAACTCTGAGCATAGTTGGGTGAAAATCAAACACAAATAAAAATGGAATGAACTCATTTGTAATATCAGTCCAATTATTCAGAGAGGGCATATAAATTTGAAAAAAATGGATCAAAGTAGATTTTTATGGACTATGCTAAAAAGAGAAAATATTTTTGAGCATTCATTCTTTTTCAGGAAACATCACTGTGTTTTCTAGAAATTGTCTCATTTATTCTGTTTTATAGGTAGATAGCTAAATAGCAACGAGCTTAAGTATCATATCTAGTCACTACTTCTATTCATAGACATCAAATTGCAAACTCTAAGATATCTGTACTTACAAAGACTTCTTAATAAAATACTGCTTTGTTTGATTATTTGCTTTTTAAATTTTTAGTTAATTAATTAATTATTATTTTTAAATGAGTCACCCTACAATATACAGTTACAAAGGTTACAAATGATCAGGTTTCAATCATAAAGGTTCTAACACCCATGATTCAACCAGAGTCATTACCACCACCAATGATCTTTGGTTTTTTGGTTTCTCTCCCGCCACCCCAACCATCTCCATCCTGCCTCTGTGGATAGCATGTTTCTTCTCTCTCTCTCTCTCTCTCTCTCTCTCTCTCTCTCTCTCTGCTTTGGGAATTATGATTTGCAATACTAAGAGCTCTTCATGTTCTTTTATCTTTATATTTGCTTTTACTTAATAGAGAGAATTGGCAGAGTAAATATAATCTAACAGCAGGTTACATTTAAAAGAAAAGTATTGGAGTCTTATTCATTTCTATATTTTCACTAATATTTTCCAGTCACTGTGTCAGGTTTCCTAATTCTTACTAATATTTGACTTAGTACTTAAAAGTATCACCTGATAACTTGACATCCCTTTATTCATCGATTTGCTTGAGGGGGCACCAGTAACATCTACATTTGACCCTATCACGTTCCAGTGTAGCCCAGTAGTATCTGGTTGCTTCAAGACTACGAAAAGCCTCAAACTGTTCGTTCAGGGTCTTGACGAAGAAGTCTAACCATCTTGTAGGTGGGCAACCACATGATCTTTTGATGTCCCATGGGATCCAGTCGGTAACCGCTCTAGTCCAGCGGTTGTCTCCAAATAGCATTAATGTCCAGCCCATCTGATTTTCGACACCTTGGCAAATGAGACAGCGTCCCTGACTCTGGATCTTTGATGGAGGTCAGAAATCAGGATTCCTTCTCTCACTTGAGTGAGGCATGATATTCCAAGCACAGCTCTTTTGATTCCTCTTTGGGAGACCCGAATAGCATTCTCATCCTGCTAGGAGACTACCACCCTGGCTATGTTGAGTCTATTGTTTAAGATTGTAAGAAGGATCATACTATTTTGCCCTCAATCAGGTGAGCCTGACCCTGTCAGAAGACAGAGAACAAGATACTCAGAATCACCATGGTGCAGACAATATATAAGAAGGACCCTGTGGGTACCATCTAGATTACCTGAAGCCCATGAAGTTAAGATGTATTACTTTATACCAGTCCTCTCTCTCTCTTTCCAGTGTTTTACATAAGAGATGATCTCTGAAGAAGGGATTAGTCCTTGGAGTAATCCTTTGTTTATACCTGTAAAGGGTGTGGCTCCACCCTTCTATACTCTGTTTAGGGTTCTTTGTTGACATGATTCTCCCTGTCAACAGTTAGGTTTACTTTGGTGTATATAAGGGAACTGTCTTGAGGCACTTTCCCCCCCCCTTCTTTTGGGTAGTACTCCTCTCGGGTGAGATCCTCTCTCTTTGGTGGGAGACTTGGGCACTCTCTTGTACGGTCTAAGTTCTGACCAGAGCTAGAGTTCTTTCATTATATTGGATTGTGGTGGAAGAGCTTTTATACTATTAAAAGCCTTTTTGGAACTGCACCAGACTCATGAGTTTTCATCCATTCCCCATCGGCCTCGAGGAAGAAGAGGACTTCTGTCCTGATACTGTTGGGGACCCCAGTGGCTCCCGACACTGCATCTACATTCAAATTAAATAATTTTCTCTTCCTTTAACCTTCTTGATTGCAATCCTTACTGAGTTCCTAATGGGGCAAGCTTCAAAACTCACTCCTGTGGGTGCCACAAGACCTACCATGGACCAGTGGTGTCATTCAGTCTCTTCCTATAAACGTTAGAAAATCAAAGTATAAAATATATTCACCCTTTCTCACAGTAGCTCAAACCCTAATTGATAACAATAAGGAGTTACCTTATTCCAGAGTTACCTAGGTGAAACAGAAAGAAAAAAGCATGTTTTTGAAAAGAAGCAAAAATTAATGAGCATTCCTCCCAAGATGAACAGAAACTGTCAAGGGAATAAGATACCCGTTAACATGTAACTTCTGACTCCATTCTATTCTGCGTTCTGGCAGGATTGCTATCATGAAGTTCTGCATTGTGTTACGGGATGCTACAACAAATTCTACATTAAAGACTAGTACAAATTCAGCAGAAAGCTGTCACATAGTGTTCCGTAGATATTCTCTGCATTGCGAATCCAGAGATTGACTCTACAGATCCTTTTTTGTTTCTGAGCACAGTTAGGTCCTCTTGTGGGACTGAAATAAATTTTGTTACATGTCTGTTCTGCATTTCCGTGACAAAAAGTCCTATAACTTCTTATATGTATTTATCATGCCCCCCATAGTAAATTGTAGTCACCACGTGCATTTATCCCCAGCACTATTTTAAGCCCTTTCCTAAAGGATAACGCAACTTTGTATCAGACCCTTTACTACTGCTAGTACTTAGAATGGTGCTTTGCACATGGAATAGGTAAGTTCCAACTAACACAGCTATTAAACATGGTGCATTTTTGAGTAAAACACTTAATAATTAGTTTAAAGGGTTGAAAGTGTTGATATTCCTTACTATATACAATGAAGAACATAATATCTTTAATGAACAATGTAATATTTATTCCAATAAAATTATTAAATGGTCTAAGTCTCTATAGATTAACTGTAACTTATGATTTTAAAAAAATATGAGTATGCCTTTAAGTATAAGCTGTGTTGATGTCTCATTGTAAGAAACCCATTCATGTATGTTGTGCATTATAATATGATTCTTTAATTATTAAATGATGCTTCAGTTTATCATGTGACCAGACAGTTCATAAGTTCCTAGTTACAGGGAAATTATTAAAACCACATATTAATTTGAAACACTTTTGTATTATGCAAATATTTAAAATGTAATTTTAATCATTTTTTCTAGTTTGGGGATGCAATTAGATTGTATCCACTTACTATTTTTCTTGATATTTTTCAGTCTCTTATCCCTACATTTATTAATGTTATCAGTTTCAACTAAGAGATGTGTAAAGAATAAATTAGGAAAATGTTTTACAGAAATCTAAGTTCTCCACAAAATGGTCCATAGAAGGAAGAGATGGCTGTTTAAATAGTTGTAAAACTACATAAAACAGAAGAGCAAACATGAGTGAAAATATTAGTGGAGTAAATAACAGCAAATAATTATTAGCATGTTAAACTGATCAAAACAAACTACACCAGTTTTTCAAAAAGAGAGTAAATGATTTAAATATTTCAGAAAAATTCAAGTGAATAAGACAAATTTGATTTTTAAATGAAATTTTATTGGATTTTTAAATTCATGGAAATAGAATAAGAAATCAGATTCTTTCAATAAGCAATAGCCTAACACTTCTTGTTTCTCTTACTATGTATTGAACACAGGGTTTCACACACACACAAACACACATACACACATCACTTGTATCACTTGTCTTCCCATTGTTTATTGATTTGCTTGAGAGGGTGCCAGTAACGTCTCCATTTGTTGGGAATAAGGGCTACTGCTACTCTTTTTTGGCATATCAAATACACCACAGGTAACTTTCCAGGCTCTGCTGTGGCTCTGGGTTCATCCCAGGGGGTACAGTTCTTTTCTGTCAGACCATAAAACATCCAGGACTCACAGGGCAGAGTTCTGGGTGTAAATAAGCCTGATTCCTGTCTGCCACCTGCCAACACAGCTGGGCACTAGAGCCATATCTGCAACACCTCAAGGCGCAGTAACACACATATGTGTGTATATTCTAGAAATTAACACATATATGTGTGTGTGTATATATATATATACTCTAGAAATCGACACACATATGTTTATATATATTATATTTATATATTATATATATACACTCTTCCTGCCACCTGCCCCTTGAGGTTACAGGTGTGGCTGTGGTGCCCAGCTGCGTCGGCAGGTGGCAGACAGGAGACAGGCTTGCCTATACCCAGGGCTTTGCCCAGTGGGTCCTGGATGGTTGAATAGTCTGACATAGAAAAATGCTGGGCCCCTGCCATGAACCCAGACCCATGGCAGAACCTGAAAAGCTATCCATGGTGTATTCATTATGCCCACATCAGTAACAATAGTGAACCTCATTCCCAATGAATGGAGACGTAACCTGTGCCTGCTTGAGCAAATCAATGAACAATGGGAAGACAAGTGATACATATATTCTAGAAATTAACTATAGTCATGGATTATTTTGTTGCCTTCCAAGTCTCACCTATGTGATAAAATAAAGGGGGGAAAAGAAAAAATTTGAGAATGGAATAATCCTGTTATAAAGGTTCAGAGAAAAGAATCAATCTCACCGAACAGTGAGTGAATTTCACAGCACAGGTGGTTTTCAAACAACTATCTGCAGATATGCTTTTCTGCTTATATCTATAAAATTATATTTAGTAAAAATTAATTTAAAAATACACAGGTTATATAGATAACACCTTTAAAATTTTCAATCTGCCTTTGTTTTCCATAATTTCTCTTATTTTCATAAGATTACAGATTAATAAATATGATTGATAACTACTGAATCTATAAATTTAGGATATTTGAATAACTTATGCAGCAAATAAAGTCACCGTTAGTTCTGTTTATCTTGGGTTTCTATTTGTTGTGGAATATAAAATTCCATACTGTACTCAAATGAGAAGTGAACAAGGAACGCTCTTCCCTACCAAACTGAATTCAATGGGATACTTATATTGATCTCTGTGTTTAGTCATTGTGCTAATTTTGGAATCTACTTTCTTTCTGCAGAATTTTCCTTGTTCTCAAGGAACTTCCACATCAACAAGCTCAAAGACACATAGATAATACTCCATTAGAGATTAGTTTATAAGTATATTTAAGTAAAAAAAAACATATTTTTAAAGTGTACATTTTGATCACTTGACCATTCATATCACTTTGGCTTGTAATAATGTGACAAACATGAATATCAGGAGTCTATAATTATCAGATTAATCAATTCCATTACCACTATGTCAAAAGTAAGAAAGAGCCTGAGAGACAGAGATAGAAAGAGACAGGGTCAAAGACAGAGACAGAGTCACACAAACACACACATACACAGAGGGGGGAAAACTGTAAAACTTCTGAGATAACTATTTTTTCCACTATCTAGTTATTTGGAAGATTCTGATGTGATAATTTCGGGTTGTCATTATTTAAGATGGCCATTAGTAACATAAATAGCAGTGTACCACTGTATCACTGTCTTCCCGTTCATCATCGATTTGCTCGAGCAGGCCCCAGTAATATCTCCATATGTGCTATCTCATGCTAGTAGAGCCCAAGGGCATCTGCTTGCTCCAGGAACATAAAGAGCCTCAATTCATTCCGAAATGAGGTCTATAATTTTTACTGGTATTTGGCATATCAAATACAACACGGGTAGCTTGCCAGGCTCTACCATGCAGGTAGCATACTCTTGTAGTCATCTCTAAGTCCAGCATTTATTGATGAACCACGTGGCCGCTTGCAGCTGAGCGAGCCAGGCTGTGATAGGCTGGTCTGCGGGGTGAAGTTCTGATGAGAGAGAAGTCCGAATGTGGAAAATGGAGGCCCTCATGGAGCGGGGGTCATCTGGCTTGTTGCAAGGCTCTGCTGGGATGGTGGGCCAGGACTAGAACCCACCATCTCTCCTGGGCACCTCGTGAGTGGCTGGGCACAGGAAGAGCCAGTAGCATCTCTGCCCCATGCCTGTGATGTATAAAAAATATTTTGTAAATTTTATCCTCAGCTGCCTCTATTGATCCTGAGAAATACAGGGATATGTAAAGCATAAAGATAGCAGTCACTTGATCACTTGATCACTTGAATCCCGTTATTCATCGAATTGCTCGAGTGGGCGCCAGTAACATTTCCATTTGACCCTATCACGTGCCAATGTAGCCCAATGGCATCTGGTTGATTGAGGAATATGAAGAGCCTCAAACCGTTACTTCAGGGTCTTAACAAGGAAGTCTGACCATCTTGTAGGTGGGCAGCCACGTGATCTTTTGACATCCCATGGGATCCAGTCGGTAATGGCTCTAGTCCAGCAGTCATCTCCAAATCGCATTACATGTCCAGCCCATCTGATTTTCGATGCCTTGGCAAACGAGACAGCGTCCCTGATTCTGGAATAGCGACGGAGGTCAGAATTCGGATTCCTTCTCTCACTTGAGTGAGGCGTGATATTCCAAGCATAGCTCTTTCGATTCCTCTCTGGGAGACCCGAAGAGCATTCTCATCCTGCTTTCGTAGGGCCCAGGTCTTTGAGGCGTATGTTAATACAGGGAGAATGGTGGAGTCAAAGAGATGTGCCTGGAGCCGGAGGTACTTTGTCCTTTTAGCTATTTCTTCAATGCCTTTGAAGGCATTCCATGCCGCTCTCTTTATCCTGTGCAGCTTAGGTTTTAGGTCGTTCATCAAGTTGATTTCTCGACCTAGGTAAACATAACTGCTGCATTTCAGAGATGTTTGTTCCATTGAGAGTGATTGGGGCCTCTGGAACTAGTTCATTCTTCATAAACATAGTTTTCTTTAGATTCAGCTGTAGACCTATCTTTCCACATTCTCGGTCGAAGTCAGCCAGCATTTGTGCCGCTTGGCTAATGTTTGGTGTTATTAGAACGATGTCATCAGCGAAGCGGAGGTGGTGTAGTTGCCGACCATCTATCTTCACTCCCATTCCTTCCCATTCTAATTGTTTCATGATGTTCTCGAGGGTGGCGCTGGAGAGTTTTGGTGAAATGGTATCACCCTGTCGAACCCCTCTTTTCACATTAATGATCACTTCTTTGTAGAATGGTGAGATCCTGGTGGTGACTCCGTAATACAGCTCACAAAGGATCTTGATGTATTGGGTTTGAACACCCTGTTTGGCTAGGGCTTTGATGACTGCTTCAGTCTCCACAGAATCAAAGGCTTTCTGTAAATCAATGAACATGAGACAGAGCGGCATCTTGTACTCCCTACAAACCTCGATGAGCTTGGTTACCGTGTGGATATGGTCGATCGTGCTGAATCCTTTCCGGAAGCCTGCTTGCTCGCATGGTTGTCCTTCATCTAGTGTTCTGCTAATCCTGTTCAGGATGACTCATGTAAACAGCTTGTAGATGACAGACAACAGGCAGATGGGGCGATAGTTGCCGATGTCGTGAATGTCTCCCTTCTTGAACAGTAGAACTGTCCTTCTGGTTTTCCATTGGGAGGGCACCTTGCATTCGGACAGGTAGCGTATGAAGAGCCGAGCTATTGTATTCATGAGTACAGACTGCAGATTCTTCAGGTGTTCGGGTCTGACTTTGTCTGGGCCTGGTGCTGTTCCCTTCTTTACCGACCGAGATGGCATGTAGGATTTCAGAAGGGAGAACGTTGGGAATGACCTATCCATCTTGTGGAATTTGGTATGTGGGCAGGTGGATGTGGCTATCAAAGAGATTTGAGTAGAAGTCCTGGATAATCTTCTCCATTGCCTTTCTGGAAGATGTGATAGATCCATCAGGCTGTCGGAGGGCAGTCATCTTGGTCTTATAGTTGGCGAAGGACAGGCGGGCGGTGAGAATGCTTTTCCCGGCTTCTGCTGCATTTTCCAGTATTTCTGCTCTTCTGTCTTTGAGGTCTACTTTTATCGCTTCTCTGCACCGTTTAGCAAGCTTGGACATTAGCATTTGGTCTCCTGATGCTCGCGCCTTGCCACGTTGGCGAATGAGCTCAAGAGTGAACTAAATGATAGCAGTAACACATAATAATTAAAAAAGCAACTAACAGAAAGTAGAATGGAAGGTGAAGACCAATAGATTTTTTATAGGGAGCCTCCCAAACAGTACTCAGAAATCCCTGGACACTTCCAGGGAATATCCTGAGCCAAAAGGACCACATGATTCAAAATGAGACCCTGATTATGAAGTGGATGCTGTTTGGGTCAGCAGCACTGGGCTCCAGCAGGGCCATAACAACCTGGTGGTGCTGGTGGAGTGGACCTGCTGTGCCAGGGATTGATCTCAGCATCTATATATGCAAGGCATCCACCACCTACCCTCAGCTAGTACCCTTGCCTTCACACAGTAGATTGCAGTTTCCCTTTTATATTAATTAGATAAGCTTCCCTTATGATCATTTGCAAAGTGAAAAAAAGCATGTTGCAGTTTTTTCTCATCTAAAACTAGCTATGAAATGTGTTTGAGAATCTGACAATACACAGGTAAAAGCATTAAAATTTCAAATAAAAATAAAAAACCAAATATTAGTATAAATGAAAATCTGTAGTTTACTATTTAGATTTTCCACTTAATTTCTTCTAATATTCTTCACTATTACTAAATTTTACAATGTAGGATTTACCCCTTTTATACAAATTTTAAAATGTCTTAGCACAAAATGACTGAAATGGCAAGTTTTTAAATTGATATATCTTTCAAAACAATTTTTGTAAAAAAAATTCAATTCACTATTGATTATTTTGTGGAATTCCAAAAGATTAGTCCTATTTATCTTTGAAGTGTGGGTTTCTCCACCCCCCATAATATAACATAAATTTAAAAATTATATCTCCCACATTTGAGAAAAAAAGAAACATTTTTAGGGAAGAGCGAATGGTGCAAGTGTTTAGATCTGAAGATTTTGTCTATAGAACTGAACTTATATGAGGTGAGGTGTGGTCACTGGTACACTGATAGAGGGAAAATGACTCTCTGGTGCATGGTGTGGTGTTGCAAGGAAATGTACACACGACTGTGACTAGCTGTATTATGCATCATGGTAATTCAATATAATGGCTTAAAATAATAAAGTAATCTTGCTAAAACATTAATATTTCAAACTTAAAACTAGGCTTCTAATGGAAGGGTTGATTTACTTTAGTTCTTGGGGTAACAGAAAGCTAAAATTACCAGTTAAATTTGGAACATCTTTGTGATTTTTTTAAGATTTCATTAGAGCACCATCAGATATACAATAACAAAGATGTTCATGTTTGGGTTGTGGTCATACCTGCCCCCCTGCGTTACCAGAGTTTCCTGAGGTAAAGGCAGGGTTTGTCCTAGTGGACTCTGCAGCAAGTTTTAAGCAACACCCATTCCTTAATATCTAGCTCTGAACTAGATGCCTACACTGCTTCTAAATTGTTTTAAAAACAGAAAGAAATAGTGCATGTCTGATAAAATAAATAAAATCACAATATGTTATATTGAGCTTATGACATCAAATTTCAGATCTTCATCTTAATTCATCTCAGGAAAAAAAAACTTAAATGCCTCCAGGGATCTTATGAAAATACTAATTTTAATAATTAATATAGGGGTGTTATTTCACATTTCTAGTAAGTGCATCTCATAGTGCTGTATATTCTATATTTTGTGTGTCTTTAATATCTTCTTGATTTGTTGTCCCCTAATATAATAAAATGAAACATTTTGCTATAAATTGAAGAGAGAAAATTATTGCAAGTGGCATTGGGGGGTGATTCATTTGAAATACTTTTGATTTGCTCTCCTGGAGAAATTAGTCTCTGCAACCAAGTTATTTATGTCTTTCAGGAAACAAGTGTTTTTTTTTTTTTTTGGGTCACACCAACAATGCTCAGTGGTCACTCCTGGCTCTGTGCTCAGAAATTACTCCTGTCAGTGCTCAGGAACCATATGGAATGCTGGGGATTGAACCCGGGTCAGCCACATGCAAGGCAAACACTCTACCCACTGTGCTATTTCTCCAGCCTCAGGAAACATCTTAAAAAATACATTGGGGGGGAGTGGGGGGGGGAGGATGGTTATAGGGAATGTCCCTAGGAAGGAAAAAAAGGAAAACAAGAAAACAGAACAGATTACAAATCTTACCTTAATCACTTGGAAATTGTCCCATTTAATATCACATTTTACCACCACTCAATCTGATCTTGCTTAAAAACCAGGTTGGAACAACTTGGCATTTTACAAACATTGCCACGTTTAATGTTAAAATGACTCTGAGCATTTTATCAAAGGGGTTGGGAGTGCAGGTCAGAAAGATAAGTTATTTGCAAATTAGGAAAAAACTGTTATTTGATTACAAATATTTTGGCTATAACACCTGCCTACTTGTCCTTATGACAGCTCTGTAGGATAGCCAGGTAAGTGTCTCCTAAGCAATAGGTACCTTGACTAAGGAGACGTTAATTTGGTACTTCAAAGATGGTATTTTCATGTGTGTGTGTGTGTGTGTGTGAATTTATGCTCACTAGATCCAACCCTTACATTAGTAATTTCTTTAACTTATTAAGGACATTGCAACCTTTACACAATTCTTTCTAGTGTGCTTAAAAATGGTAGAATAGGGCAGACACAACAGCCCAGTTGGTTGGGTGACAACCCTGCACGCAGTTGACTCAGGTTTGATGCTCTTAAACCTGAGTCTTATATGGTCTTGAACCTGAGAACTTACATGGTTCTCTGAACGTCCCCAGTAGTGATCCATCAGCACTGAGTCAAGAATAGACTCTGAGACTCTGAGCACCTCTGTGTGTGGCCCAATCAAACCAACAGATTAAAGGTAAACTCCAATTTATTAGGGTTCCTCTCTCTGCCTTTCCTTGTGAGTCTTGCAAGTGATTTGTTGATCTTATTTATTTTTTCAAAGAAGCAACACTTGATTTTATTGATCTTTTGGATTGTTTTTTTGGGTTTCCAGCTCATTGATTTCTCATCTAAATTTTATTATTTCCTTCTTTCTGCCTGGGTGGGCCTCCTTTTGTTCATCATTTTCCAAGATTTTAAACTGTGAAGTCAGATTATTTATGTGGGGCCTTTCTTCTATACTCGCAGAACTATAAACTTTCCTCTTAGAACTGCTTTAGGAATGTCCCACAAGTTCAGGCAGTTTGTGTTTCATTTTCCTTTGTTTCCAGGAATCTTTTGATTTCCTCTTTGATTTCCTCTATGACCCACTGGTTGTTCAGCAGTGAGCTGTTCAGTTTCCAAGTGTCCAATATACTTCTCCGTTTTTGTATGAGATTCACTTTTATTTTCAGTGCATCATGATCTGAAAGAATAGTTGATACATTTTATATCTTTTTGATTTTATTGACATATGTTTTGTATCCCAGCATGTGGCTCTATCTTGGAGAAAAGTTCCAGGCACACTAGAGAAAAAGTGTATTCAACTTTTGGGAATGAAGAACCAGTATATATCTACTAGCCCCTCACTCTTCCAATTCTTCCTTCAGAGCCAGTATTTCCTTGCTGAATTTCAGTTTTGTTGATCTATCAAGAGGTGATAGAGCAGTGTGGAAGTCTCAAGCTATAATTGTATTTTCTGCCTATGTCTTCTTTGAAGTCCATTGTAGTCGTTTCAGGTATTTTTCTGGTCCCTCATTGGATGCATAAATGTTTAAGAGTATAATTTCTTCCTGATATACCCATCCCTTAATGATTAAGAATTGGCCTCTCTGAACCTTCCAAACTTTCTCAGCCTGAAGTCTATGTTGCCAGATACAAGTACAGTATTTGAGCCTTTTCTGGAAGTGTTGCTATGGAGAGGATCATATTGAGTGAAATTAGCCAGAAAGAATAGGACAGATATAAAATGACAGAATTCAATTGTGGGATATAAAAAAATAGTATGATACTTATATCCAAGGCAGGAAAAACATGGATCAGGAGGTCTTGTCAGTGGGTGGAATCTACAGCAAATGTGTGGCAGTCAGATGCTTGGTAATACAGAGAAAGAAACAGGGTGCTAATAATTGTTGGAAATGATAACACCAGCTTAGAGCTGAGCATTGAATGTAGTCAAAGGGACATCCATGATAATCTCTAAATGTATATACTGCAAGCCACAATGTGTAAGAGAAGGAAAACAGAGAGTAAGAGAGAGAGAGGGAGAAAGAGAGAGGGAGAAAGAGAGAGAGGGAGAAAGAGAGAGAGAGAAGACAAAGTGCTTGGGGAGGGAGGAAGGGAATTAGGGGACATTGGTTGTGGGAAATGTGCACTGGTGGAGGAATGGGTGTTGGAACACTGTGTGACTGAAACCTAATCATGAATAGTTTTTTAATTATATATCTCACTGTGCCCATTATAATCGTATTATAGTACAATTATAATTGGGTACAATTATAATTGTACTATAATACAATTAAAATAAATAAATAAATGAATGAATAAATAAAATTAAAAAATAAGGATAAACTTCAGAAAAATTAATTAGCGTGCATTCACATGTAGGCTTCAGCTGACGATTACTAGGGCAATGTCCTTACAGTCATTAGGTATGGACAGAGCCCGTGGGAACTCAGAGTAACTGAGGTTCAGGACCAGCAGGTGCACACCATATGAGAATCACTATTGGTATCTGTGTTTATAATGCCTGCAGGTGAAATACTGCAGCCATTAAGAAATTAGACCGCAAAATGTGTCCTAATTATTTTTTCTTAAACTCTGTACTATAGTTTCCTCCAATTAAGTAACAGTTATAGTACTATTTTTAATCGTCAATTACTCTTTAGGTATATGAGGATATAATTATGGTTAATGTAAATATTTGACACCAAACAATAGATTGCTTCATCTAACACCCAATGTGGGATCTTAAAGGCACAGTAGTAGCCGCTCAAGGTCTGTTAAGACAATTGAGGTCTGGGTTCTGAACATTGGCTGACACTATTAATAGAAGCTTCAGGAGAGCATCCTGGGCGAGCTTCAGGACTGCGAGAGCAGCAGCCTCTGATGCCTGGCCAGCACCTAGGCCATGGGGCCCCTAGCGCCTGAGCCTGATGGGCAGCACCAGGGAGGAGAAGCTGCCCCTGATACCTAGCCCCGAGGGCCACACCAGAGCCTCAGGGCCTAGTGCCTGAGCCAGAGGGCTGCATCAGAGCACCATGACTACAGAGCTTCAGGACTACAAAGCTTTAGGACCACTGGCAGTAGCGCAACACAGAAGAACTCAAAGAATTAGGTGGGGATTCAGTGACACATGACATGGTAGCAAAAGATGAAACAAGGTAATGAGGAAATAGATAGGGACACAGCCCAGGGAGTCCAGAGAAAGAACCTCCGAAGAGAAAAGCCCTGAGCAGAAAGGATCTAAAGAAAAGGTCCTGACCGGAGGCGTCCTGGGAGAGGACCCTAAGCGTGAAGCCCTGAAAGGAGACTTCTGGAAGTGAGAGGCCCTGAGGAGAGGAGCAGCACAGAGCCCCAAAGAGAGCAGCCTGCGGGAGAAACCAGCATGAGAGAGACAAAAGTCCAGGGGCGGTTCCTGCAGAGAGCAAGCAATGAGATGAAACAGTCTCATTAAAGAAGAACTTCAGGAACCTCTAGACTGGTGGGGGGAACAGTATGGGTCCCTGGACACAGGCCAGGACCCTAGAGGACAGTGAGTACTGCTGGGGACCCAGCTAGGCTCCGGATTTCTGTTGCTATAGTCACCCCCTTAACTCCCAAGTAATGTTAAGATTATGGAATCCACTGGAGGTCTCTTGAGCTGGGGCCTCAGGACCTCCCCTAAGGGGGAGCAACAATCCCCCCCCATACAGGAATTTGAAGCCTTAACAACCAAACAATCTATTTTTTTTCATACATAATTTGGGTTGTTTTTAAAGAACTGCTTTTACATTTTTTCTATTTGTCACACATGGAAGTTCTCAGGACTTATTCCTGGCTCTGAGCTGAGGGATCACTGTTGCAGGGCTTGGAGGAGACATATGATTCCAAGAACTGACCGTTTGCAAGGTAAACACCCTACCTGTTGTAGTGTAGCTCTGGTCAGAACTCCTTTAAGTTTTGCTTTGTGTTTTTATGGAGTGTTGGAGCTACCGCAACTGTCTTGAAGGTCATCTGAAGTTTTAGTTTCAAATAAATTTTTCCTTGTCTTGTCTCTGACATTTTGTTATATAGGTAACAATCGCAACATTGAAGTTACCCTTATTGATTTCAATATTAGTATATTCATACTTCACCTACTCAGCATACCTTTGACACAAGAGCGATGAAAATAGCTTTGAATTATTTCTTTCCATTTCCATACCGAGAGGTATCAATATAAGATGAAGTTTTAAGAAATACTGTTCAGTTAGCATTTCATTCTAGCATTAAATAATTGGTTTGCTATCTGCATCAGAATAAATGTGCCTCTAATTCATATTTTTGAGGTAAGGGAATAAATGTATAATAAAGAAATACTGAAACATTTCCTTTTATTGACTTTACTCTCATTTTTTAAAAACTTTCATCTTTTTTCCATTGATTTGTACTTTAACTGATAATTGAAAAATCTGTAACTACCAGAAAAAATGATGTAATAAAAGGTATAAAAAAGATGAAATAATGGGAGACATTGGGTTATGCTGGTAGGATCAGAGTAGGATCATGGAAGTGATTACGAAAGGGGAGAGAAGACAAAGAAGATATAGAGGGTTAAAAATATAAAGGCAAAGAAGGGCGATATCCTAAGGTAAGTTTATTTAGGACACTCAAATCAAAACAAATAGCTACCACTGTGATAAAGTAAAGTTTTTAATCTGCATTTTAGAAAAGGTATATAGTAAACTTAGAAAGAAAATTGGCAGGGGTGAATTGGCAGTAGCACAGTAGGTAAGACACTTTCTGTACCCACGCCTGTTTGGCAGTTCAATATCAAGAACCACGTACAGTTCCCTGGACATAGTCAGAAGTGATCCATGAGCACAGAGCCAGGAGTAAGCCCTAAGTGAGCTGGCGGTGGCCTCAATACAAAGCAAAATGAAAGCAAGCAAAAAT
This sequence comes from Cryptotis parvus, assembly GCA_021461705.1. NCBI lineage: Eukaryota > Metazoa > Chordata > Mammalia > Eulipotyphla > Soricidae > Cryptotis > Cryptotis parvus. The sequence goes on from JAJIBD010002606.1 coordinate 82,318, forward strand.
ATCTATCCTCAGATAAAAACTCATTGGTGTTGGAATAAAGTGACACAATTATGTAAGGCTGTCATAATTATCTACCATTATATTCATATCACATGATGCTTCAGAAAAGCAGTCGTATTTTATGTAGGCCTGATTTATCAGAATATTCCAAGATACACTTCAAAAAGTAAATCAAGTTTTCTCTAAAAGCAATAATTAATTCTAACAAAACATCATTTTTATTGATGTTTTATCTGCTTTCCTGTGTGTTCGACTATTCAATTTGATTAAAAAGATTGCAGATCCAAGGGAAGGTGTTTTACCTAATTTTAGAGTACACATATTTACATAAATTTTTTGTTAGTACCCATTATTGATGATGATTGTGGTTTAAATTCCAATTATTTATTCAATATGTTTTCACTCCTTTCTAAAAAAGTCTAAAACACTTAGTAAATGTATATAAAACTAAAAATTTTCAATAAATGGCTATTGCCAAGTCATGTGTTCTTTTAGTGGAGATAATCGTCATTTAGATCATTATTCTGACCTGATAAATACAAAAAGCTGATTGGGGATCTGATTTGTAGCTCTGTGCTTCAAAACAATTACACATGACTTGGATAAGTTGAATAATTTATCATTATTTTATTTATTAATGCATTAAATAGTAAGAGATTACCATACATATTAGCTTTCAACTATATTAATAGCCCTCTGTACACACACATATTTCAACTAAGTAGTCATGGTATGATACATAAATTCTTAAACATTAATTCTACTTGTTTCTGTCACAATGTTCCTTCACCAGCGGTCGGGACATTATTTATGTAACTATTTATTCCAGGCAATAGGCCTTGGATTTGACTCCTTCCTGTGTACCATCATACATGATATCACGCATTTTATCTTTGTTACTCATTTTTCTCATTCTTGAATGATCATAAAATGACAATTATCAACATACCTTAAACAAAGATGCAGGTACGGTCAATGCAGGTACCCATATCTTATACTGAATGACCATCAAGTTTAATCTTTAATATCTTATCTGAACTGTATTAAACATTTTAGAGATAAATATTCTTAATATAAATAGAAAATGCAAACTAATAAGTAACTTATTTTCATATATTCCACCACAAAAATAAAACAAGCAAAAATATTAGGAAAACATTAGAAAGCAAGGGACATGTTTATTGCATTGATATGCTGGTAGTTTCACAAGCATATATAAAGCTACAATGACATCTATTTGTATAAAGTGGATGTGTACAATTAAAAACTTAATTTTACTTCAAATATGCTGTAATTTTATTTACTTATTTATTTTTCTTCTTGTTTTTGTGGCCACACCTGGCAGTACTAAGGAGTTACTCCTGCCTAGCACTCAGGAATACTCTTAGTGAGTTCTGGGAACTATATGGGATATGAGGTATTGAATCCAGGCCCGATGCTTTCAAGGAAAGCACTATCCCTGCTGTATTAGTGCTCTGACTGCAGAAGTTGTTATTTTTGAAATCAATTTTTGTTTTGCTAGCAGTTTTATGTAAACAATAATTTTAATCATCTTAATATATCCACATATTATAAACATGAATTGAAGAATAATTACATTTATTAGGATAGACAATTTTTGCTTAGTATGCTTAGTTTATAAAACTATGGGTTTAATTGTACTAAAGGCTTGAAAATAATACATGGAGTAGGGTGTTTCCTTTGTGTGTGGGGTTGACTCATGTTTGATTCCCAACATCCAGTTCTCTAAACCTCAGCTGGAGTAATTCTTGAGTACAGAGCTAGAAGTCAGCCCTGAATACACAGATATGGTCCATAACCCAAAATATAAATAATAAAAGCCTAAAGTTCAGCTGGTTTTTTGACCAAAGAGCTAAGAGTGTGAAGATAGAAAAGAAATACTCGTCAACAAATGCTTTTAGTAAAACTGGTAAGTCTGGAATAGCAAAAAATAAATGCAGACCCCTATGCCCCTCCCACATAAAACAACTCAAAATGTTTGAATGGTCTTAATATCAAGGACAATTCTAAAAAAATTACATAGAATCATTCCTGACATCAAATCTAGAGACATCTTCTATATCTACTTAAGAATAGACATACAAGATGATTCGATGCCATTAACAAACCAAGACAGCAAAGGTAAACAAATGTGTATATCTAACTAGGAATTTTCTGCATTACAAGATAAAAAGATGCAAACTTAAAAAGCTCACTACATAAATGGAAGGGTATTTATCTACCACTAATCTAAAAAGGAGGTAATAATTAAAGATGTATAATGCACATGTAAATCTTAACAAAAATAGCAACAAATCCCCTCAAGAAATGAGAAGAAATAAATAGACACTTTGACTCATTGAAGACATACCAATGAATCAAGAATTATACCAGTAATCTCCATCATTTATCACCAGGGAACTGAATTATTTTTAAAAAATGAGATAATACTTCACAATAGTCAAACTAACACACTTCAAAAAAGAACAAAAAACAATGGGTGTAGGTGAGCTACTGGGGTCCCAACAATACCAGGAAGAGAGTTCCCTGCTACCTCTGAAGCCGACAGGAAATGGATGAAAACTCAGGATTCCATTTTAAAAGGCTTTACTATCTTAGGTTCTAATATACAATCCAAGAATAGGAAAAACTACAGACTCTGGGGTTCACGGGCGGACCCGGCCATGTGTAGGCCAAGATGGAAATTATTTTTTTTTTTAAAAAAAAAAAACCCCAGCCCCCCACCATGAGTTTAAACACAACAGAGAAAGGAGAGTACAGTGAGACAGGAAAACACCAAGGGAAGAAAAATGGCAAAAGGGCCTTCTCCCTTCTCCCAGCTTATTTTATAAATAGAAATCCACCAAAACTTCTCAGCCTGGTCTATCATGGGCTGGGCTATCTAGAGATGAATACAGGTAAACAACTCTATTGAAATGCAGCACTTCAGGTCACCTTTTGGCTTTTACAAGTGCCAGAGTGGATTGAAACCATCCTAGCAGACCTGGGAGGGGCTGCAAGCTAAGTGTAGCTGGAGCTTAAAGTAGGGGCATGTCAGGCAATAAATGGGTGCTGGGTGGATGTTGGTTGGGGGCAGGTTATGGGCAAATAAGTTATCATTCATTTCTGGTAAAAATGTTTATTCGTTCAAGCTTTATGTTGAACAATATGGACTCTGCACAAAGTTCTAATTGAACTTCTATCTGATCTAGCAACTCAACTTCTAGAAATCTACCTCAAAGACGTGAGAAGTCCAACCACAAAATACATTTACTCCAATATTTGATATGGTACTATTCATAATAGCCAAATTCTGGAAACAACCCAAGGACCCAAGAGCAGACTACTGTATAAAGTACAGCATGCATATACAGCGGAATACTACTCAGCTACTAGAAAAGACAAAAATCATACAATTTGCTGATACATGTATACAGCAGTTGGGTTTTACTCTGAACCCCACATCAGCCAGAAGGAGATGGATAAATACAAAATGATCTCTATAAATGTGGGATGTAAATAAGCATAGTGCAGGAATAACTCGTGGCCAAAGACAATTGAACCTGGGAACTTGTCTACAATACTCAGGCTACCATGGTTTCCATGGTGAGGAAACTATGCATTACATGTAATGCATTTATCTGCATTAAATGCATTAACTTACCCAGTGTGTGGGGTAGGTTGCATGGACACTCTGACTCTATGGTGGAGCGAAAGTCACTCTGGTGGAGGTAATTGTGTGGAATGTCACACACATGAATCCATATCTTAAGTATTATTGTAAATCACAGTGACTAAAATAAAATTTCAAAAGAATAAAAGTACTGTAGACTACATTCCTCACGGCAGAGCCTGGCAACCTACCCGTGTCGTATTTGATATGCCAAATACCAGTAACAATTATAGACCTCATTCCCATGACTTGATGAATTGGTTTGAGGCTCTTTATGTTTTTGGAGTGTGAATATGCCCTTGGGCTACACTAGCATGTGACAGGATGTATGGAGATGCTACTGGTGCCTACTCGAGCAAGTCGATGATCAATGGGAAGATAATGATACAAGTGATACAAGACTACATTCATGATTGAATTTTCCCACATTACCCTTGAAAATTAGGGCATTGACAGAAATTTCCCAATGAATAAATTAATAAAACCATGGGAATGTATAAATAATAAACTGAATACAAACATTTCAAATACTTATTAATTGGAATTTTAATTTAGAAGAGATGTATATTACTGCTGCCTCAATTAAATTTGCCAGATATAATTAGTTGCTGAGAGATACTGACATTAATTTTGCCTTTGAGGAGATAATCTATTACTGAGAAAATTAAAATTAGCTTTGTGTTGATCATACAATTGCATTCCAGAAAATGTATGGCATTAACACAGAGGAAATAGTAACTGATGTACATGTACTGCCACTTATGAATATTATGCATTCATTCAAATGTTATCATTTGACCTCATATTCAATATTAAAACCTTTAATACACATTGTAGTAAGCAGTCCTGTACAGAATGTCAAAGCAAGTTGCTTTTGGATTAGTTCTGATCAATGATATTTTGTTTTAATGAAATTTATCTTCAGAATAAGAACAAGCAATTTTAAATTAATAGACATTTTTTCCTAAAAAGGGTATCATTTGCCATAATATTCTTATGAAGATTATATTATCATGAAGCAGATGGGAAATTGAAATATGAAGAGATTAATTATTTAATGGCACATACATCCACTCACTGAAGAGCAAAAAAAATCACAATAACACAATGTAACTCTCACTGCTAATAACGTAAAAGTGAACTACTTAGTGCTTTCCCTATATGATTTATCTGGTGCAAATAATTAGCACTAATTAGTAATATTATTCCACTTTGCAAAACTTAAGCATTTTTAAAGATTTAAGCATTTTTGAAAGACTTGACATTTAGAAACCTGTTTGGTTTTCAGTATTATATAAAGATTTGGTTTTCAACAAATTCAAGACATAAATATCCCCATAGTATGTTGCTCTTCTTTTTCTTGGAGCTGCCAACTTAAAAACACTCCTATCACTGCCAATTTATAGGGATTCTGCAGCTAGGTTACAGCCTCATCTTTACTCTTTACTCTTCTATTTTAACAGTAACTGTTTACTACATTATAATCTAAAATGTACCCTCAAGGAATAAGTTGTCAAAAAAACTTCCCACTATGTTAAGAAGAGTCAAGATATACAGGTCAAATAACCAAATGTATTGAAGTCAAGAGAAAATACAAGGTCATCCACACTTCATTCACTTGTCGCAATTATTTAACAACAAGCAAACCAGTAACAAACAATAGAAAATCAGAGAAATTATTAGAAGGGCAGCTATAGATTTAACATTGTGGAATTAATGTTACTTTAACCATGGCAGTGGCATAGAAAAATAATATATCAATATGGAAGTTCTGCTGTTTTTGAAGTATCTAATGTTACCTGTAGGTCCAAGAATTATCTGTATTGTGGCACTGGCAAAAAGTGTTATCTGTTTATGTACAGTGAAAGAATCCAGATTAAAGGAGCAAAGTAGAAAGATGTACATTGACTGAAGTTCAGTAGAAATTGAAAATTTTCCAGAATTTCCTGCTAGAGTACTCACACAGCAAAACTATGCAGTGAATTTTCAGGTTGTTATGTGATGGGGACAGGAGGTAGGCATGAACTTTCAGTATGATTCATTGCAGCTACACAGAGTCAAGTCTCAGCAAAAACAAGTGTCCACAATAAGTCTCACTACAATAAGTAAATAAATAAATAAGCAAATAAATAAATACATAAATAATAAATCTTATTACTAGATCCAAATGGTAACAGTTTAATGAATGTATGATATCCACAAATGGTAGTATATCTATGGTATATCTACATCAGTCACTATTTCCTCTATGTTGAAACCAAATACTAATATTAACTATCTGAACTCCTTTACTACTGTCTAAAAGCCTCTGGCATACAAAATGATCTTCTTAGGCAAAATATTCTAAGGACTCAGAGATCATGTCTCAAAAACGTAACACAAGAAGATAAAGAGAGAAAGGGCGAAAAAGATAAACGAGTCTTTTTACTAAGACAGAATGGCATACAGGCCTACACACACCAGCTCCTTTGGATTTTTCAAAAGAGAGGAAAGATAAAAGAAATATTTTTAAGAATCTGGCACTTATTTATCCTTCTGCCATTGAAAAATCAAACAAAAAATATCAAGGAACCAAATATTTATTTCTTCATATGGTCTCCATGGGCACAGGGAGAGACTGGGCTTGCTCTCCCTGTGCCCAGCCGTTCATGAGGCACTGGGAGGCATGGCGGGTTCTAGCCCTGGCCCACCACCCCAGCAGAGCCTCAAAACAAGCCAGATGACCCCCACTCCATGGGGGCCGCCATTTTCCACATTCGGACTTCCCTCCCATCAGAACTCCACCCAGCAGACCAGTCTATCACAGTCTGGCTCGCGGCCGTGCTGTTCATCAATAAATGCTTTATTTGGAGGTGACTACAAGAGTATGCTACCTGCACAGCAAGCCTGGCAAGCTGCTAGTGTCATATTTGATATGCCAAATACCAATAACAAATATATTAGGTCATTCCCATGACCTAATATAATGGTTTGAGGCTCTTTATGTTCCTGTAGCAAGCCGATGCCCTTGGCTCTACTAGCATGAGACAGGACATATGGAGATATTACTGGTGCCCACTCCAGCAATAGATGATGGACGGGAAGATAGTGATTGTGATGGTCTTCATATAAACTCTATTAGTTCACTTCAAGCAGTGGGATTCTATTTTGAACATTTCTTGCAGGGTAGGATAGAGGTAGTGAACTACCCCCGGTGTGGTTTCTATCATAATGTCAGAATCCCCCCTTATGTTTTATAGGTAACTTCTTCTAGGATTTTTATTTGACATAATTATTTATTTTAGTGTTTAAATTATATTAGGTATAGCCTTTTGGTTTCCAACTTTCAGTAGGACTGTGTCTGTAATCATCCTATTTAAGAATAAATGCAGGCGATAAGGGATTTGCAATTTAAAAAAGTTTACTTTTTAACTATGAGTCATTTTGCATGTTTTTTTTTCCTTTTGGATCTCAATTACTTCATCCCATTCTATGTGCATGTAACATTTTCAATGTCTATATTTTTGCCTTTTGACAAAGCTGTTTGCTTTCACTTGCTTTTCTTCAGACACTCCTTCTGAACATTTAGTTTCTTCCTAGGACTTCCACAAAACAGGGATTTGTTTTCTTGATGAGGCCCCCCTAAACAAATCCCTTAATCACTGTCATACTTTTGGTTATTTCATTTTTTCTCCCACAAAATACTTTCAATTAAAAGTTTCCCTTTTTAATTTTTCCTGCACAAATCTGCATTTGAAATCACCAGTATTTTTTAATTTATTCCAGTTTTCAGCTCCAGCATATCTTTCTGGATATGTGACTCTATATCATTTTCTTTATGAAATATTGTTTCACAGTCTTTACATATTCCTTTAGATCTCTGCATTTTTTTTTTTTGCTTTTTGGGTCACACCCGGCGATGCTCAGGGGTTTCTCCTGGCTCTGCACTCAGGAATTACTCCTGGCAGTGCTTGGGGGACCATATGTGATGCCGGGAATTGAATCCGGATCAGCTGCATGCAAGGCAAATGCCCTACCTGCTGTGCTATCGCCTCCGCCTCCCTAGCACCTAGATCTCTGAATATTTTAAGAGAAATTCCTTAATGTATTTCTTCTTGTTTTTTTTTATTTGTTTTGGGGTGACACCCTGCATTGCTCAGGGCTGACTCCTGTTGTCTGTGCATAGGGAGCACTCCTCCTCTTGTGGGATGTCAGAGATAGAACTCTAGTTGGCTGCATGCAAGGCAATACCCTACCTGCTGTACTGTCTCTGTAGCCTAAGATAGACATTTTTATTTGAGTAAAATCAATTACAAAATATTTTTTAAAACACTGAAACCTAGTTAAGAGCTTAAATTTATTAAAAGTAACTGCATCCTGTGAGTAATTCTTTCCCTTGAGGTTATGTGTAATCAATAGCTATTCTCCAAAACAATTATGTCAAACAAGTTATCATTTGAGAGTGGATAGTTATTCATTATTCTTCTGACTGCTGACTGTCGATATCTTATCATTTTGTGGTTTTATTCTAAGCTTTTCACTTATTACAGATTTTCTTTCATTTTACATTGTAATTATTAGTAATGCTTTTAATCGTGGTACTATCTTTTGAAATGATGAATAGACAACAAGAGAATAACCAAATTAATAGTCAATTTCCCTGTTTAATTTCCTTCCTTTCTACATACTAAAAATATTCTCTTATTCCTTATGTGAGAGAAATGCTACATTCTTTTGAGTCATTGAAGAGACACACATTGAAGTACAGTGACAGTCAGTGACACACAAAGCGAAGTAGAAATATACGAGTCAGGTTTATAAACAGAGACTGAGAATCAAAGTTATAACCAGTTTTAGATACATCCCCAAAAAGAAGGGATTAAAACCAAAGAGTTGAGAACAATGTGTTTGCTCTAGCTGTTGAAAAAGCTATCATCTTCACACAAACATTCAATTAACAGCATGATGACAGCAGTTGAGGGGTATCTAAGTCTGGAAATAGAAACTGAAGTTCTATGTGTTCAGTTTAATAAACCCTTCAAAGTTTTAAAATAATATTTCAAAGGTATTATAATTAGCAAAAATCAAATTATGCAATCAGTGCTCACTCAAGCTGAATATGTTTTTTAGCTTGGAATCTTTCAATGTACCTTAATATGAAATTTTCACATGAAGTAGGAAATATTTTAAGTGAAAAGAATGTTTTGACTAATTTGAGATAGTGAACCTGACGAACATTTTAGTTTAAGACTACATAAGATCAATAGCTAAAATTATAAAATTCAAATAAAAATTTAAATGATTCTATTTTTATTTTATACATAATCATAGGCATATAGCATATTATCTTATAGAAGGTGACATTCTGCTATATAAATTATTATTGTGCAATAAATATATATGCTTTTGTATGTATTATATTTTATTTTTTTAATATTTTATTATACCACCATGAGATATTCCATTACAAAGATGTTCATAAGATGTTCATATTTGGGTTTCGGTCATACAGTGTTCCAGCCCCCCACCCCTCCAGGTTGTTCATTTCCGACCAGAAATGTCCCCAGTTCCTTTCTTCCTCCCCTAGCCTGCCTCTGTGGTAGGTTCTTTATCTCTTTCTCTTTTCCTTCCTTCCCACATTGTGGATTATGATACATACATTTAGAGGTTATCATGTATATATTTTTGCCTGTATTTAATGCTCAGTTTTAGGTTGGTATTAGCACTTTCGACAATTATTAGCGCACTATTCCATTCTCTGTATTACCTAACCTCTAAATCCCACACATTTGTGGAAATTTCCACCTTTGACAAGACCTTCTGGTCCATGTTTCACCTGATCTTGGATATTGATATGAATTAATATTATAGCCAAATTTTATACATAATCTAAATATGTTGTAAGTACATAAAGCATGAACTTAAGAGCCTCAACTATTTTAATCATTTTTATTATTTTTGAGGAACTGACACTGTTGTTAATGATAGAGTTTTATGCAATAGTTTTCCAAACACCATATTCTAACCCATGTTCATCCACATCTATCAATGTCCTACAGATCCCACTGTTCTACCACCCCCCATTTGTTATTTCTTTACCATATTTCCTAATTCTCCTCATATAAGAAACATCTTTTGCACCTTGAGGTATTGCAGGTGTGGCTGTGGTGCCCAGCTGTGTCAGCAGGTGGCAGGACACAGACTTGTCTGCGTCCAGGGCTCTTCCCCATGGAACCTGGATGGTTGATAATCTGACATAGGAAAAGACTGGGTCCCCCTGGGATGAACCCAGAGCCACAGCAGAGCCTGGCAAGTTACCCATGGTGTATTCGATATGCAAAAAAACAGTAACAATAATGAACCTCATTTCCAACAAATGGGGACGTTACTGGCACCCACTTGAGCAAATCGATGAACAGTGGGAAGACAAGTGACAAACCTAGAACTGAGCATTAAATAGAGGCAAAAGGATACACATGACAACCTTTTAATGTATGTTCTGTAATCCATAGTTTGGAGGGGAAGGAAAATAGAAAGAGATAAAAAGGGAAAGAAATAAAGAACCTGCCATGGAGGTGGGCTGGGGAAGGGGGAGGGAAACGGGGACATTGGTGGTGGGAGATGGGCACTGGTGGAGGGACGGGTGCTGGAACACTGTATGACCAAAACCCAAATATGAACTTTTTAATTGTATATCTTTTATTGGTATAATAAAATACTTAAAAAAAAGAAACTTCATTCTCTTTTTGTGCCTCTCCTGACAGAATTCACTCACCATGACACTCTCTAGCTACTATACCCACCTAGAGAAGAAATGTATAATTTCATTGTTTCTTACATATGATAGCATTCCATTGCATATTAATACCGCAAGTATTTTACCTATTCATGTCCTTAAATGTTTGGGTTGTTCCATAGCCTAGCTGCTTTTAATAGTGCTTCAATTAACATAAAGTCACAGATCTCTTAGCAGATAAGTGTTCTGGAGCCATTGAAGTAAATAACAAGAACAACTCCTTGGGTTATAAACAAGCTCCATTGTTAGTTTTTTTTGAAAAGCCTAATGCTGTTTTTGTAGAAGTTGCATTAACCAACACTCCCACCAAAAAGTGAGGAGGGATTCTTTTGCTTCATATCTATGCCAACACTTATTGTTTGTACTTTTTTGCCTATCTGACTGGTTGAGTGATATCTCATTTGCATTTTCCTAAAGAAATTAATGAAAATCACTATTTCAAATACCAACAAGCCATCTTTATGTCAATTTTGAAAAGCATCTGTCTGTTACTTATTTCAATAATTTATGGATGTTTGAGATTTTCTGTTTTCTTTCTCTGTTTAAGCCCTATGAATATTGTATATATCTTGTATATTGATGTTAAATGAATTTCAAGCAAATATTTTCTCAATTCCAGGGTTTTTTTCTAGTCATTGTTTCTTTTAAAGAATAAAAGCTTCTTAATTATATGTGGCTTCATTTGTTTGCTTTTACTTCTATTTGCTTAACTAAAGTCATTGATTCATTTACAATACCTCTAGATTCAAGTCAGTTGTATGACAGAGTTTATGATGTTATCTGCAGTATAATTGGTGGATTCACATCTGATATTAGGGTCATTATTCAGTTCTTTTTTTCTTTAATTAATTCTTAATTCACTTTTTTTGCACAGTGTGAGGTACAGGCTTGAATTTAATTTTATATATGTTCCTGGTCAATTTTCCCAGTATCATTTGTTGAAGAGACTTTCTTTCTTCTCTTCATATCCTTGCTCCTTTGTCAAATATTAGCTCCTTTATCAAATACTCATACACTCAAAGTTATGGTGTGGTGTTTGAGTTAAGTACATGGAAATATTAACAGTACTATAAACCACATAAACTCAAAACAACAAAAATAAAATAGATAAATAAAATATGAATTCAATTTTGTTTGATGTAAGTATGAATTTTAAGGCAAGTATTTACCTTTAAGATTGATTTACAACCCTGACAGGGTTGGTGTTGATTCTGATTGATTGTATTAATTATTTAGATGTTTCTATTGTATGCAGCAGAAAATTGGATAGAGTTTTCTGATCCATCTTGTCCTGCTATACCTATTTTAGTAATGTCATGTCTTTACATCCAATAAGCTTATTGATAAGGAATAATATATTTCCAACATTTGTGGAGATTGAGTTTTTTTTTTAGATTTTGCCTTGTCTTCTAAATAATATTATCTTGTGCTTTTTCAAAAGCTGCTTTCATGGCTGAAACTTTTCAAATTCTTGCTGGCCCATGAGGTTTATATTCTTTCATCAACTACAAATAATAGCCTAGAGTATAGACTATTTTTGGTGGAGTTATTATTTCACTGATTTTTTCTCACATGTATATGTAAATGTGTGTATATAGAAAGACAGACAGAGAGATAGACAGACAGATAGACAGAGAGATAGACATAGAGATATATATATAGATAGACATAGATAGATGGATGGATGGATGGATGGATGGATGGATGGATGGATGGATGGATGGATGGATGGATGGATGGATGGATAGATAGGTAGGTAGTAGGTAGGTAGGTAGATAGATAGATAGATGATAATAGATAATAGATAGATAATAGATAATAGATAGATAACAGATAGGTATAATGATAGATAATATAGATAGATAACAGCAACAAACAAATAGAGAACGAATCAACAAAAAATAGATAATGATAGATAGATAGATAGATAGATAGATAGATAGATAGATAGATAGATGATAGATAGATAGATAGATAATAATAGATAGATAATAGATAGAAGATAATGATAATAGATATAGATAGATAGATAGATAAAGATAGATAGATAGATAGATAGATAATAGATATTATTGATAATAGATAGATAATAGATAGATAGAAAATATAATAATAATATATGATAGATATAATAGATAGATAAAGATGAAAGACAACGCCACGATAGACATAATATAATAATATATAGATGATAGATATGAAGATAATATAGATAATAGATGATAATAGATATAATAGATAATAGTATAGTAGAGTAGATAGATAGATAGATAGATGATGGATAGATGATAGGATAGATAATAGATAGATAGATAGATAGATGATGATAGATGATAGATAGAGATATAGATAGATATATAATGATGGATAATAGATAGATAGATATAGATAGGATAGATATAATGATAGATAGATAGATAGATATAGATAGATAGATGATAGAGGATAGATAGATAGATAGATAGATAGATAGATAGATAGATAGATAGATAGATAGATAGATAGATAGATAGATAGATAGATAGATAGATAGATAGATAGATAGATAGATAGATAGATAGGTAGATAGATAGATAGATAGATAGATAGATAGATAGATAGATAGATAGATAGATAGATAGATAGATAGATAGATAGATAGATAGATAGATAGATAGATAGATAGATAGATAGATAGATAGATAGATAGATAGATAGATAGATAGATAGATAGATAGATAGATAGATAGATAGATAGATAGATAGATAGATAGATAGTTGTTGCTTTTAGATACTCTCTGTCTTTTGTCATATTGGTATTGTGCTTGGAGTTTATATATTTGAAATTGTTTTGTCTAACACCTTCGATCATCTTGAATTAGAGATATGCAATACTCAACCCTGGTATTTTTACTTATATTTCTTTGAATGTTTTTGTTAGTCTTGCACTTTTTGCTTTTCAGGAACTCCCATGCTCTTTCATTATTCCTCCTGAACTCATCCAATAGTTTTCTGTCTTGCTGTGTTTTTTTTTTTTTTTGGGTCACACCTGGTGGTGCACATGGGTAACTTCTGATTCTGCATTCAGGAATTACTCCTGAAGGTGCTCTTTGGACAATACGGAATGCTGGGGATCAAACCTGGGTTGGCAGTGTGCAATGCAAACACCCTCCCCACTTTCCAATCACTCCAGTCTCATATGCTTGTTTTTTTATCTCAAAATTTTTCCTTTTTTTTCTTTCTATAATTTACTATAGTTTATCTTTTTGTTCACTGAGACATTTTCAGCTCCTGACACTCTGATGTGAAGGTCCTCCATTGTGTTTTGCTGTATTTCCAACTACCATAACGTTTTGCAGTCTGTCACTTTTTATATAGATTTATCATTTCCAATCCCAAGTTTTCCTGTGCTTATTGACTACCTGCACAATTGTTTATTTCATTAAAAATATTCATCATCAGTAGTTGTTGGCAGAAAGCAGATCAAAAGATATGCAAAGGTCTGATGAATTCTGCCTGTTGACAAATACACAAGGTTTTCTGGCAGTCTGTCTTCAAATAGGTGTAGGATGCAGATTCCCCTAGAAACACTGTTTTCACAGATGCAGAAACACAGACTCTGCTATCCTAGGTCATTTCTCTGCATCATTTCCTTGTTGGCTGTAGCTAGTCTAAAATGGAGTCTAATGGACACTGCTTGGAGTACAGACAGAAAACAGGCTTTTCTTGTATTTCTGTTTCTCCAATGTCTGATAAGATCTTGCCATCCGTGGGCTAGTCAGGAAGGCTGTATTTGCAAGCTGTAACACATTCTTTTATTTCTCACCTCATGTAGGTGGCGCCCCCTGCAGGCTTGGCTCCTAACTGTTTGTCGCCTTCCAGTTCTCTGTATATCCTATGCTAAATATATGGACTGCTTAGTAGCATAAAACTATGTTATTCTTTGATGCTGTGGGTATATAAGAGAGTTGTGGTCATTCTGTTAGCTGTCAGCTGCCAAGATGAGCTGCTGTCCTTCTGACTGGTAATTCTTGATCACTTGAACACTTGAAGTGATTATAAAACCAGTGATTATTAAAATTAATGAATATAAGTCTCATTTCTGAAGTCTTATCTCTGTACTCCCGATCTACAGAGATCTCCCATTAACAAGTAATTGTCTTAGATGTTACAGAGCTGTTTTGAACTGGGAGAAACTTCAGGGATATTATTTATGCTCGAACCAGAGATACAGATACTTGGGACAGAGTTGCTACCAGCTCTCCCCCATTGTGCATGGTTGCTTGCAGCCATGCAGTTCATCAGTAAATAAATGAACTGGGAGCCTACCTACTATAGAGAGTATCCCACCCACACGGAAGAGTCTGGCAAGCTACCTGTGTCATATTCAATATGCCAAGCACAGTAACAATGATGGACCTCCTTCCCAGAACCTGATTGAATGGTTTGAGACTCTGTGTTCCTGTACTGAGCAGTTGCCCTTGGGCTACACTAGCATGCAACAAGGATGAATGAAGACGTTACTGGTGCCCACTTGAGCAAATCAATGAACAATGGGAAGACAAGTGATACAAGTGTTATTTGATTTGCATTTTGGATCACACCCAACAATCTCAGGAGTTACTCCAGGCTCTGTGCTGAGGAATTTCTCCTAGCAGTGCTGGGGGACCATATGGGAGGCCAGGGATCGAACCCAGCTAAGTTGCATGCAAGGCAAATGCCCTACCCATTGTGCTATCACTCTGGCCCTAGAGATATAATTTTTACTCATTAAGCTTGCTGGGTTACTTCTACACTTCGTTCTCATTGTGCCTGCTGTACTCTGAGAAGGTAGTCAATTATTGGAGCTGGCATTCAGGAACCCTGTAATAGATTTGGTTGAATATTGCTTTTGTCCTTCCAACTGAGGCTTGCACAGAAAAATGCATTCATGTTTAATACATGTATATCCATACATAAAATATGTAATATACATATAATGTGTATGTATGTTCATGCACTAACTACAGTAAAGTCCTCTTTTTAAAATACTTATTTCAATATTGTCTGAGTGACACTTAATGTTACTTAAGTTCTAATTTTATGTCTCATCTTTTATGAATATTGAATAATTATTTCAAGCTGCAAAAGTAGATACAAGGATGATAATTGATTATACCAAGTGGTTATTAACACATTGATGCTGGTGTTATAATTTCTGTTAATTAAGTAACATTCAAGTGTGAACTACAGGTGGTAGATAACAGCATCAATATATTAAGCAGGCATCAAAATTTTTATGTGATAATAGAACACATTTACTGAATGCATTCAATGTTCCTAACCACTAAGAATTCACATAAATTAAAACTTAATTATAACAATTACCTAGAATTTACATCCCACTACTCTCTGAATATACTTTATCTAACACATAAAAGCCATAGATGTTTACAGCAACTTAATCTTTAATTATTTTAATTCTTTCTTAGAAATGGAGGAAGTATTCTGTCACAGATACTCATTTATAAAGGCCTAGTTAATCTACTTAACCTTTTTTATCCTAAATTATTTTACCACAGCTAAGTGTTAATGTATAGTTACAGTTTCTCAAAATTTCCTTATACATTATACAAAGTTAAAAAAAAAGAAATTCTGATTATTCTAGTTCTCATTGAAAATTGATGCTGGGATCTGAGTTTCTTCATGCTCATACTAATATAAACATATCCAATTCATATAACAAAATGAAGTATATAAGCAAATAAATGTAAAACAAATTGCTCTGATAAAATGATATGTATGATGTATGAGAGATACAAGATAGAAAATGAGCTCTACTTAAGCAGACTGGTTTAGCAGCTAAGTCAGTCATTTTTTTTAAAAAGGAGCCTTAATGATACAATTGGGAATTATAGTGGATTTACTATATATACACATTAAATCTTATAGGATTTGATATAGTCTGAAGTGACTGGAAAATTTTAAATTTCAAATAGCAAAATAATGTGGATGTTTGGTATGGTAAGAAGATAATGTGGTCAGAGGGATTGTATAATGTTTTGACATTTGCCTTGTATGCAGAAAATTGGCCTCTATCCCTGTCACCCTATATGATTTCCTCTGAACCATTAGTTAATATTCCTGACTACAGAGTATGGAGCAAGCCCTTAGCACAGCTGGTTGTGACCCATAAAGTAAAAAATACAACTGAAAAAAAAAAGATTTCAACAAAACAAGAGGCAAATCATGAGAATTCAGATAATCAAGTTAGAAATCTAGTTCAAAATGAATTTATTTTTCATTATGCCTTTAAATGGAAGATTGCAAAACTTATGTTTAGGTTTTAAAATTTTTTACATCTTGTTGAAAAGATATTTCAAAGAAGATAAATTGAGAAAGACTGTAATAAAGGGCAGGGGTTGTGACAGGTGAATAAGAGTTAAGATCACATAGTTCTCGATAAAGTTGGCTATAGAAAAAATGGAAAACATGTTTAAAAGCTATAGAAGTAATGTCAGAACTACACGGTCAAAAAATTTGTGAATTTTAACGATAATAATCTTTATTTTAATTCTTTGGCTACTTAAGTTTATTTTATTTATATTAAAAGTGAGAAAATGGAGAGATTAAGCATCTCAATATTGGTGACAAAAGTAGTGATACATGGGGAATTTGGGATAGCAAAAATAGATTTTAAATTTTGAACCCACAAGTAAATTTTAAATACGATTCCCAAGTGTTTGGTATTAAAGTCTGGAAGTAGGTTGCATCACACATCACAGCTGATTTAGGAGAGGCAGTTTACGAATAAATATGTACCTAGGCATACAGGTGTGGAAGTAACTACTTAAAATTGGCTGTGTGCCTGTAGCTCAAGGGAGCAGTCTGGCTTAGAAACACATATTTTTGAGCCATCTGTGAATAGAAAATCCATTAACTAGGATGCAGTATCTTGGGTGTAGATGATAAGAGAAGGAAGAAAATTTACAATTGTGAGGTACAAGCATACTGCTTAAATGCCATTTAAAGTTCATCCTAGCCTAAATATCCTAAATAAAGTGTTGGCATCTTTTAAACTCTTGAATTGTATCTTCCTTACATGTAAATTAAGACCTTTGTAATTTCAGAGCTTTGGAAACATTACTCTGATATTTTTAAGTCATTTTTCTCCAGCTGAACTTAACATTTTGCTTTAAGTATGAACTTTATACAGAAAGTGTTTTTATAGTAACTGCATGGCATCACCTTTAAAGCAAGTTATATTTCTTGTTGTTATTCTCTAATATATTTTAAACACAGGAATAACTGAAAAGCAAATGTAACACAACTGTTAAACTTAACACTTGTAACAAATGTAACACAAAGTTACTAATAACTTTGATTAGGGTTTTGGAGAGAAAAATCAAGGCTTGAAATGGGTAAAAAATAAGTGATAAGGGCCGGAGCGATAGCCCAGCGGGTAGGGCGTTTGCCTTGCATGTGGCCGGCCTGTGCCAGCCCAGGTTCGATCCCCGGCATCCCATATGGTCCCCCGAGCACCGCCAGGAGTAATTCCTGAGTGCAGAGCCAGAAGAAGCCCCTGAGCATCGCCGGGTGTGACCCGAAAAGCAAAAAAAAAAAAAAAAAAGTGATAAAATTTTGGAGAAGAATTTCTTATTTTAGGAGTAATGAAAACATCAATAACTGAGTAATCTGCATGCTTTTCTCTTAGAAATTAAAAAGTAAATTAAAAAATTAACATTTTAAATTAAAATATTAAAACAAGTCCATTTCTTACAAAGAATAAAGAACAATTTTATTTGTTTATTTATTTTTTTAATTTTTTTTTATTATACCACTGTGTGATATATATACAATTACAAAGATGTTCATGTTTGGGCTTCAGTCATAAGGTGTTCCAGCACCCATCCCTCCACCAGTGCTCATTTCCCGTCACCAATGTCCCCTGATTCCCTCCCCCCCTCCCTGGCCTGCCTCTATAGAGGCACTTTGCATATTTTCTGATTCTCTCTCTCTCTCTCTCTCTCTCTCTCTCTCTCTCTCTCTCTCTCTCTCTCTCTCTCTCTCTCTCTCTCCCTCTGTCCTTACTCATTGTGACTACCAATACATACATTTAGAGGTTAACATGTATATCCCTTTGCCTATATTCAATGCTCAGTTCTAGGCTGGTATTATCATTTCCAACAATTATTTTCTCTGTCTTACCTAACCAAAGGAGATCACTTTTATCACTTGCATCACTTGTCTTCCTGTTGTTCATGGATTTGCTCGAGCAGGTGCCAGTAAAGTTTCCATTTGTTGGGAATGAGGTCCATTATTGTTACTGTTTTAGGCATATCTAATTCACCACCGGTAGCTTGCCAGGCTCTGCTGTGGCTCTGGGTTCATCCCAGGAGGCCCCAGTCTTTTTCTATGTCAGACCATCAACAATCTACTACCCAGAGCTAATGGTGCAGAACACTAGGTGTAGACAATTACGTCTGCCACCTGCCAACACAGCCAGGCACCACAGCCACACCGGCAGCACCTAGAGGGGCAGATAACCAAAGAAGATTTAAAAAAAAATGATCTGTTTTAGTTTTCTCACTTATGGTATAAGAGTCTCTTTGCTGGTTCGTTTGCAAGTGTCCAAATCACTGGCCAAAGATAAATGGGGCACAAAGTCTACTACGTCATTTCATCACAATTCGCTCTCACTGCCATTTGGGCAGAAGGAAGTGACCAGACTGATAAATTTTTAGCGATGTGGGGACTGGAGCTCTTCCCATTATTATAAAGAGGCTGAAGTAATATCCCATGACATTTTTATTTTAATAAATTTTTAATGTACCACTGTGCAATATACATCAAAAAGATGTTAATGATTAGGGTTCAGTCATTCATTTTCCAGCACCCGTCCCTCCACCAGTGCAACATTCCCACTACCAATATCCCCAAGTTCCCTCCCCTCTCCCTCTAGCCTGCCTCTATAGCAGGCACTGTTTCTCTTATTTCTCTCCTCTCTCTCTATCTCTCTTCCTCTCTCTTTTTCTCTCCCTCTTACACATCATGGCTTGTCCTATAGACATTTAAGGATTATCATATAAATCCCGTTGTGTACATTCAATGTTCAGTTCTAGTGTGTTGCAACATTTCCCATAATTAATAGAGCACTAGTATATATTTATATACCACTAATGAATGCAGTCATTCTATATCGGTCTTTTACTTTCTGACTAATTTCTTCAGCATGATATTCTCCATCCATTTGCATGTAAATTTTGTGACTTCATCTTTTCTGACAGCTGCATAGTATTCCATTGTGTAGATATACCACAGTTTCTTTAGCCAGTCTTCAGTTCTTGGGCACTCAGGTTGTTTCCAGATTCTGGCTATTGTGAATAGTGATGCGATGAACATCGACGAACAGATAGTGTTTCTTCTGTGTGTTTTGGGTCTCCAGGATATATAACCAGGAGTGGTATTGCTTAGTCAAATGGGATCTCAATATCTAGATTTTGAAGGAATGTCCATATTGTTTTCCAAAAGGGCTGGACCAGTCGGCACTCCCACCAACAGTGGATGAGAGTACCTTTTTCCCCACATCCACGCCACAACTGGATGTTCTTGCTCTTTTGGATGTGTACCAGTCTGTGGTGTGAAATGATACGTCATTGTTTTGATTTGCACATCCCTGATATTAGTGATGAAGAGCACCTTTTCTTATGCGTTTTGGCCATTCGAATTTCTTCATTTTTTGGAAGTTTCTGTTCATTTCTTCTCCCCAATTTTTGATGGGGTTGGCTGTTTACTTCTTGTAAAAGTACTACCAGTGTCTGATATATCCTGGATATTAACCCTTTATTGGACAGGAAGTAAGTGAATATTCTTTTCCAGTCTGTGGGCTGTCTATATTTTGGCCATTGTTTCTTTTGAGGTACAGAAGATTTTCAGTTTTATATAATCCTGTTTGTTTACTTTGCTTCCATTTGCTTTGTCACTGCTGTTTGATTTTTTGAAGATGCCTTTAGATTTGATATTGTAAAGCATTTTTCCTATGTTTTCTTCTATGTACCTTATGGATTCATGTCTGATGTTGAGATCTTTGATCCATTTTGGTCTGACCTTTGTGCATGATGTTAGAAGAAGGTCTAATTTCATTTATTTACATGCAGCTGCCCAGTTTTCCCTGCACCACCTGTTGAAAAGGCTTTCTTTGCTCTGATTAATATATTTTGCTCCTTTAACAAAGATTAAGTGACCGAATATTGAAGAGGGTGTTTCAGGATATTCAGTTCAATTCCATAGGACTACTGGTCTATCTCTATAACAATACCATGCTGTTTTGATTACTTACTACTTTGTAGTAGAGTTTTAAATTGGGTAAATTGATACCTCACTTCTCCTTTATCCCAAGGCTTGCTTTAGTTATTCATGGAGTTTTATTATTCCATATAAATTTCAATAGTGTTTGGTCAATTTCTTTGAAGAATGTCCTGGATATCCTCATAGGGATCACATTAAATTTGTATAAAGTTCTAGGGAGTATTGTCATTTTTTTTTTTTTTGCTTTTTTGGGTCACACCCGGCGATGCTCAGGGGTTTCTCCTGGCTCTGCACTCGGGAATTATCTCCCAATCCATGAGCAGGGAATGTGTATCCATTTCCTCAGGTCCTCTTTTATTTCTTGAAGCAATGTTTTATAGTTTTTTATACAGATTCTTTACATTCTTAGTCAAACTGATTCCTAGTTATTTGATTTTCTGTGGCACAATTGTAAATGGGATCGTTTCTTTTTCTTTTTTTTTTGTTTTTGTGTCACACTGGCAATGCTCAGGGGTTACTCCTGGCTCTGCACTCAGGCTGGGGATTGAACCTGGGTTGGCGCGTGCAAGGCAAACTCCCTACCTGCTGAACTATCTCTCTGGCCTGGGATCATTTCTTTAATATACCTTTCTTCCCTCTCATTATTTACATATAGGAAAGCCACTGACTTTTGGGTATTGATTGTCTACCCTGCCACTCTACTATAAAATGTACTGTTTCTAGGAGCTTTTTGGTAGAGAGCTTAGGGTTCTCTAGGTATAATATCATGTCATCTGAAAATAGTGACAGCTTGACTTCTTCCTTTCCTATCCAGATGCCCTTAATATCCTTTTCTTCCCTGATTGCTGTGGATAGAACTTCCAGTACTATATTGAATAGAAGTGGTTGGGGTGTGCAGCCTGGTCTTGTCCCCGATCTTAGGGGGAAGGCTTTCACTTTTTCCCCATTGAGAATGATGCTTGCTGTGGGCTTGGAATAGATGGCGTTGACTATATTGAGGAAGGTTCCATCAATTCCCATTTTATGGAGAGTGTTTATCATGAATGGGTGTTGGATCTTGTCAAATGCTTTCTCTGCATGTATTGATATGATCACATGATTGTTATTTTTCCTCTCATTAATATGATGTATTATGTTGATTGACTTGCAGTTGTTAAACCATCCTTGCATTCCCAGGAAGCCTACTTTGAAGCCTACTTGGTCATGGTATATAATCTTTTTGATGACTCTTTGGATTCTATTTTGCTAGTTTTGTTGAAGATCTTAGCATTTGTGTTCATCAGGGAATTTGGGCTGTAGTTTTCCTTTTTTGTGACATCACTGGCTGCTTTGGGTATTAGAGTGATATTTGCCTCATAGAAGCTATTTGGGAGTGTTTCTGTTTCTTCAATTTCCTTGAAGAGCTTGAAAAGGACTGGAAGTAAAAGTTTGGAAGAATTCACCGGTGAATCTGTCTGAACCTGAGCTTTTGTGTTTGGGTAAACTTTTGAATACTGATTCAATTTTTCGATGGTGATAGGCTTGTTGTGTTATTCCAAATCTTCTAGATTCAGCCATGGAAGACTACAGGAATTCAGGAATTTGTCCATTTCTTCTAGGTTCTCTTGTTTTGTGGAATACAGACTCTCGAAGTAATTTCTGATGATCTTTTGAATTTCTTTGGTTACTGTTATGATATCCCCTTTTAATTCCTGATTATGTTTATTTGGTTTCTCTCTTTCCCTTTTTTTACAAGCCTTGCAAGTGGTTTGTCAATCTTGTTTATTTTTTCAAAGAGCCAGCTCTTGGTTTCATTGATCTTTTGGATTGTTTTTTGGGATTCATTCCATCTCATTGACTTCTGCTCTAAGTTTTATTATCTCTTTATTTCTGCCTGGGTTGGGCTCCTTTTGTTGACTACTTTCTAAGATCTTAAACTGTGAGGTCAGACTGTTTATGATGGCCCTTTCTTCTTTCCTGATGAATGCTTGCAGCTATGAACTTTCCTTTTAACACTGCTTTTGCTGTGTCCCACAAGTTCTGATAATTCATGCCTTCAGTTTCAGTCATTTCCAGGAATTTTTGGATTTCCTCTTTGATTTCTTTGATGACCTACTCTTTTGCTCAGCAGTGAGCTTTTTAGTTTCCAGGTGTTTGGGATGATTCTCCATTTCTGTGTGTGATTAACTTCTATTTTCAGTGCATCATGGTCTGAAAACATAGTGTACTCAATTTCTTTTTTTTTTTAATCTTTTATTATACCACTGTAAGATATACAATTACAAAGATGTTCATATTTGGGTTTCGGTCATACAGTGTTCCAGTACCCATCCCTCCACTAGTGCCCTTTTCCCACCACCAATGTTCCCGAATCCCTACCCTCCCTGAGCCTGCCTCTATGACAGGTTATTTATCTCTTTCTTTCACTTTCAATCTCTCTCTCTCTTCCTTCTCTGACACATTGTGGATTGTAATTCATATATTTAGAGGTTATCATGTGTATCTTTTTACCTGTATTTAATGCTCAGTTCTAGGTTGGTATTAGCACTTTCAGCAATTAATGACACTGTTCCCTTCTCTGCTTTTTTTTTTTTTGCTTTTTGTCACACCCGGCAATGCTCAGGGATTTCTCCTGGCTCTGCACTAAGGAATTACTCCTGGCAGTGCTCAGGGGACCATATGAGATGCCGGGATCGAACCCTGGCTGGCAAGGTCTGGCTGCTTGCAAGGCAAATGCCCTACCCTCTGGGCTATTGCTCCGGCCCCTCCCTTCTCTGTTTTAACTAACCTCTGACTCCCACATGTTTGTGGTAATTTCCACCTTGGACAAGACCTCCTTGTCAATTTGTATCTTCTTGACTTTATGGAGGTATGTTTCGTGACTCAGTATGTGAACCTTCTTGGAGAATGTTCCATGTGCACTGGAGAAAAATGTGTATTATTTTTTGGGGGGTATTAAAAGCCCTATGTATATCTACCAGTTCTCTTTTCTTCCTTTGGAGACAATATTTCCTTGGTAAGTTTCAACCTTGTCTATCTATCAAGATTTGATAGAGCAGTATTGAAGTCTCTGATTACAATTATATTGCTGTCAATGTAATGTCTTTTTGAAGTCTATTGCAGTTGTTTTAAATATTTTGCTGGCCCCTCATTGGGTGCATATATGTTTAGGAGTATAATTTCTTCCTGATATAGATCCCTTGATTATTAAGAAATGATCTGCACTGTTCCTTTTAACCGTTTTCAACCTGAAATCTATGCTGTCAGATACTAGTAAGGCTACACCAGCCTTTTGGAGGAGTTGTTTGCATGAAGAATTGTTTTTCAGCCTTTCACTTTGAGTTTGTGTTTGCTCTGATTGTTCAGATGCATTTATTGTAGACAGCAGAATGTTGGATTTAGTTTTTTAATCCATCTTGTTATTTAGGATATAATCTGCTGTACTCAGGATTTATTTCTGGCTCTACACTTAAGAACCATCCCGAAGGTTCTCAATAAATTATCTGCAGTGCTAGGGACCAAACCCATGAAGGTTAAGTGCGAGGCAAGTGCATGAATTGCCTCTCTCAAGTCACTATCTGTACTATTCTCAAGTCACTATTATTTTTAATGTACTTCAAATCAAGCATATATAAAATGAAGCTGTTTCTTTAAAGTAAACTGAGTAAAACAGACCCTATATCTATTCAAATGCACACCAACCACAGTATCATCCAAACAAATGATGTCACCCTATATATTCACTGTTCTCTTTGCTCTCAAATTCATTTTATGAACAACAAAAATATATTTTCTTTTTGTAAGTTATTTCTTAGAATATGATCTGTATTTTATATCAACTATCATGGGACTGTATTAAATTAATGTGTATTTTGCTATTATCTTCTAAGTGCCTTATTTCTCTCCAGTTTAGCCTTCAGACTCACTTTTAATCCCATCCATAAGACCACTTTATATCTTAAAATCTTGTTTATCTCCTGTTACCTTGATGATAGCTACAACGCTTTAAAAATGTCATTCAAATGCCAGCTTTTCTAGTCCAGCAATTCTACTAGCCATGCTTTGACTCCTAAAATTATGTGAATCATACTCACTAACTGCTTAGCTCAAAAATAGGCTTCTAGCTTCATTCACATTATGTTTTACCTATGCAGAGAATGATTTTTTTCCTCTGCTATTTGTGTACATTGATCTAAATATCACTATTAAGCTCAACTTTTATTATTTCATGGAAGCATCCCTTCCCTTACTATCATTATTAAAAGAAAAAAAATCTCTCCAATTAATCTTACCAACTTTTAAAACTCTTCATAAAGTATTTATTTTTTAAATATAGTCTAGAAGAATTTGTTGCAGAACTCATTAAAGTTGTTTTACTTACCATTTAACTGTGAACATGAACATTGTCTATGGTACAATTTTGATATATCAGGTAAATTAATAAAGATATGCTTGTGTCAAGTTAGTTTTCCTTATCTTTCTTTCTGTGGCAAAAAGAACTATAAAGAATGTGAATATCATCTGAAATTATTTACATAACAATTAGTTGTAAAATTAATTTTACACATTCAAGTTGAAAACCCAAGTGTATTCATTTAATATCTTTAAGAAGTTCATATTCAGTTATACTAAAAAAACATAAGACCAACACATAAAAATAAAACTAGAGAAGATAATGTATGACTAATGCTATTGTCAATAGTGAAAATGGCAAATAGAGATTATGTGGCAGAAATCAGTTGGAAATGACCATAACTTTATTTGAACTGTTACTTAGCTATACTCTAAGAAGATGGATTAATATCAATCTGAAAAAAAAACAAATCAGAAAAAGGCAAAAAATTGGAGCAGTTGAGATAGGGAAACTACGCATTAAGTCTGGAGAGGAGTTCAAGGCAAAGAATTAATAGACTAGTTCTAAATGATCTTAGTTAATGGTAATTCATGAAGAAATGTTTTGTTTTTTATTATTTTAATTACCACACTGCAAGATATGCATTTACCAAGCCGTTTATGATTGGGTTTCAAGCATACAATGTTGCAGCACCCATCCCACCATCAGTGCACATTTCCCACCACCAGTGTCCCCAATTCCCTCCCCTAGGCTGACTCTATAGCTATCACTTTGCCTATTCTCTCTGTGTCTTTCTGTCTCTCCGTATCTGTTTCTGCCTAAAGATCATTCCTGATAAAGTTCAGGTAATTGTATGGAATGCTAGAATCAAACAGAGTTGGCCATGTAAGAAGCATCCACCTAATGAACTACACTACCTCTCTGAAACCCCCCCACCTACAAAATTGGTATTTTTTAGTCTTTGAAGGCTCAAAGCAGGATGAAATTATATAAAATAAATTAAATTCAGTTGAGTGGATATCAATAAAAAAAAATAAGCTGAAAAACTTTAAAAGAAATAAGCCTTGGGGCCGGAGCAATAGTCCAGCAGTAGGGCCTTTGCCTTGCACACAGCCGGCCTGTGTCGCCCGGGTTTGATACCCGGCATCCCATATGGTCACCCAAGCACCACCAGGAGTAATTCCTGAGTGCAGAACTGGGGAGAAACCCCTGAGCACTGCCAGGTGTGACCCAAAAAACAAAAAACAAACAAACAAAAAAAAGAAATAAGCCCTAAGGATATTTTCTGCCTCATATTACATGATAACCAAAGTCCAATAACATTAATTTATTAAAATATCAAAACAGACCCAAATATTGTAAGAGTCAGTTAGGCTTACTCATGTTTCTGTTGCCATCAAGAAATATAAATGTCTTTATTATATAATGTACATGATTCAAAAACAACTACTGTTTAGGGATTGGGGCGATAATACACTAGGTAGGACATTTGCTTTGCATGCATCCAAATAGGTTCAATCACATACAGTCCCATGAGCACCACATAGTAATAAGTACTGAGTCCACAGCCAGGAGTAACCGCTAGGGCATAAACAGATGTGGCCAGAAACCAAAAGCAAAAAACAACTATCACCAAACAAAATTTAGAATTTCTGGTTGAGTTTGATTTCTGTAAGTCTTCTGTAGGTTTTCAGCAGCCACTGACAGTCATTAAATTTGTTATATTAAATATAGCCATTAAACTTACTATATATTAATTATAGTAAGGTAGATATATTGTACTTATAAACATTGTATCACCATTTAGGATAAATATATGAGATTATCAAGTGTACATCTGAGCTTTCTTATTATACTTGAGGAACCCCACAGAAGTTACTATTTGTTGAAATATGTCTGATATCAATGTAAGGTAAGAAGAAGCATGATAAATTTGAAATATGTCTCAATGGAAAGTAAAAGACCAAGATAATTGTCCTTATTTTTTTGCAAAGTGGTTAAATTAAACAGGAATGTCATTGAAAATACTTAAGATTATAAGAAGCAGATGATCAAATATTCTAGAGAATCTAAAGAGAAATCAGAATGAAAACTAAGCATGCAAAGTGATGGTAATAATTTTGAAGGTTTTTTTCTTTTTAGTTATTTAGACAAACAGGAAAACAATAGACAAAGAACTTGTGAAGAAAGAATAGAATTAATCAAGGAAATTTATTTATTTGTTTGTTTATTTGTTTTTGGTCTTGAGCCGCATTCAGTGATATTCAGGGATGATTCCTGGCTCTGCTCTAAAGGATCCCTTTAGTCAGTATTTATGGACATATGTGGGGTTCTGAGGACCAATCCCATGTCTGCTGCATGCAAAGTAAGCATTATAACTTCAGAGTAGCTCTCTGGACCCAAGGAGTACACTTGGATGCATAATGGATTAAAGAAATTTGCAAGTGATAGTCATTTGAAATATGTGTTTTTCCTTAGAACATTTTGAGGTATTTTTTTCAATAAATATGAAAACAATTGGAGGTGTTAATAATATTGATTCTAATACCAGAAGAAAGATTCTCAAGCAAAAACATAGCTATAGGCTAAGAATCGTAATTAACATAATAAAAACAGAAACCAAGAATTCAGGAAGGAAAGAAGGAAGGAACAAAGATAGGAAAGAGAGGGAGAAGAAGAGGAAGGGAGGGAAGTGGGAGAGCGGCACAGGAGAAAAAAAATATTTTATTTATAATATCTGTGGCCATATCAATAATCACTAACTCATAAAGGAAAAGGTGCGAGGTAGGACTTCAAGATAAATTTTATGGCAATTTATTTTTTCTGCTCGTAAAATAAAAAGCTGTTACAAATAATAAAGTCATTTTTTTGAAAAAAATTTTTGTCATTTGATAAGAAATATAAATTTATATCAACTTGCCTAAACAGCTTCTCATAAGACATTCACACACTTGTTGGCTGTAAATCTGCCAGGTTCGGAGAGGGCAGGTGGTGTATCTCGTGATGGAAATTATAAACTAGTTGGAGGTACCCAACAAGCCAGTTTAGAAAAGAAATATTCTATCATAAAATTCATTACATTTTAGCCAAATCATGTGAAAGAGCACTTTGGTCAGTAGTTCTAGAAGCGCCAGTCACATAGAGACGAGGCAAAAGTACTAAGCACCATTCACGCAGTAGATGTCCATATACACTTTCTAAGAAGGTCCCCATTTTCTTTCATTCTCTTTTCCTGCCTGGCTTCCCTAGAAATTATTCCATTGACCTGTAGGGTTACATCTGAGAAAATATTGGTTAGTGCATATTTTGGGGAGGTGTAGCTTTAGACAAACTGCAGATCACTGAGAACTGTGTGAACACCACACAGGTTTTGCTTCCAGCGGCAGTTACCAACATATGCACTCAAGAGTGTGCCCAGTAGAAATCTTACTGGCTTAGGGTCAATTTCATGGGAAAGTGATAAGAACATACATTTGACATCTCCTACTCTCCTTTTTTTTGTGGCAGATGTAAGGTGGGTGTGTAGCTCAGGGCATATTCTTGTCTCTGCTCTGGGAAACCGCTTCTGTTAGGATCTTACGGAGTTCAGGGATGGATTATACGGGGTTCAGGGATGGAGCCTGGGTCTGACAAGCAAGAAAAACACCTTAATGACTGTAGCTGTACTAGAACTCCAGCCCCTTGAATATTCAGCCTGTTTTTGCACACCTTTCTGTAACCTATTACCTCTATTAGAATAAATCACCATTGTCTGAAAGCCTGGAGGGAAGATAATACATTTGAGCTATAATTTATAGCACAAAAAGCTATAAATCCCATTTCAACATGAATTTGACAAAAAGCAAGCAAAAACCTGAAAATCTAATCAAACTATGCACACAACATAACATTTGGCTTAGGTATTGTCCAATAATCAGTCTTAACTATTGCTTTAGTATATGTAGTTAAATTGGGTATTTAGATTAATTGTTACATTTTTGATTTATTTTTTATTCCAAATTGTATAACTTTTGTGTCACTGAGGTAAAAGTTCTATGATCTTTTTGCTATATATTTTTTTTCAGTTGAAAGAGAAAAATATACGTCTTTAAACACAACTTTTTTCACATATTCTCTTTCTTTGGAAGGTTTCTCTGAGCTTTAGAAAAACAGCGAAACATATGCCAATATTATTAATCTTTTCTTTTATTTCTCTGATAGTGGAAGCACATGGACTGCCTTTCAATTTACAGCAGGAAACCACTTGACAATTTAGCCAGCTCATGTTGTGCATCAAACATTTTCTAGCCATCAATATTTGAGTTTCTGCCACTTAATCCTACTTACCTCTGACAAGATAATCATATTTTCCTGTTGTTCTTTTTCATTTTTATTTATGAATGTATTTATATGTTGACTCTTAGTTTGCAAATTTAATGTGAATACAGATTGCTTGTTAAGTTTGTTAAAATTAAGATTCTGTAAAAGGTCTAGTTTAGAGTCTCACAAGAATATCAGAAACATCCACCGATTATTGCCACTAGTACAGAAAATCTAGATTGGAAAAAATTCTAATCATTGACTGAAAAAATTGGGGCCGGAGCGATAGTCCAGCTGGTAGAGCGTTTGCCTTGCGCTCATCGGACCAGTTTCAATCCCCCGCATCCCATATGGTCCCCCAAGCACTGCCAGGAGTAATTCCTGAGTGCAGAGCCAGGAGTAACCCCTGAACATCGCCTGTATGACCCAAAAAAGCAAAAAAAAAAAAAAATAGAAAGAAAAATTAATGTGATATTTGCCTTCCTTTTACCAGTCACTCTTTTTATAAGTAGAACCAATTTATGACAAGGAAATTACTCTAGCTAGCTTAAATTGTAGAATATTCTAAGTTGAAAGTTGATATGGGGGTTGAATTAATAGTCTATGTGGCTGCAAGAACTAATCCTTAAACCACTTATGAAATTTGGACAAAGAAGCTTTTGCTTTTGCCAATATCAGACATATATTGAATTACACTGCAAAAAAACAGTTTCCAAACCTTGTGTCTCTCAAACACCAAGAAGTGGCTACTTTAACTTCTGGCATCTATACAGCATTACTCTGTCATAATTCATAATAGCAAATTGAATTTCCCCTCCCTACACTATTCATTGAATGATTAACGGAAAATTCAAGTTTCATGAGAGTGCACCAGATTGGAATAACCTAAGTAAGTCCTAATCTAAAATATTTTAAAATGAGAAGGAGTCATACAATACATTTTCTCCTTATATTTTCATCACTATAGAAAGTTGGTGTGAGGAATTGTCTATGGTGTTACTTTATCAAATTCATTTTTTCCAAGAAATAGATAATGTTTTACAACCACTCCGTGTATAAGATAGAGAAAAAAAACTAAAGTTGGTTATAATATAGTATTTCATGCATTAATATGAGACCATCTATAATTGAAAAACAAAACATATATCTACAATCATAAAAAAGGAAAGATAGTAACCCGCAGATACTTGGTATGCACATGTTTTCTCGGATTCCACTGTGTGTCTTTTATATTTAAGCATTAGTTTCACTCAGCAGTGATGTTTACTTTGATGGTAAATTTCACTCATCATTTTTGGTTTTGTTCCTTATCAGTGGAGTCCAATCAATATAGGCTCCTCCAAAGCCGATATTGTGGTGCTTTGCCTGTGTTTTCCTCTCTGTTCTTAATGGATTCAGCTCTAAAATGTTATTTTTAATACATTTGTTGTTAACTTCTGTGCAAAGGGTGAAATATTGGTCCAATTTAATTCTTTTCATGTGACTAGCCATGGTTCCCAAAACAATTTGTTGAAGGGGCTTTCTGTTCTCCAGTATATACTTTTGGCTTCTTATGTGACCTTATGCATAAAGGGTTATTTATGGTTTCTCATTCCTGTTTGGTTTGTTTGGGTATCTGCTGTATTTTAATTTCTCAATGTTTTGATTGCAATTGTTTTAGAGCCACTAAAGACTCACAGACATGGGGCAGAGCTGCTACTGGCTCTCCCTGTGCCTAGCCGCTCACGAGGTGCCCTGGAGGATGACAGGTTCTAGCCCTGGCCCTCCACCCCAGCAGAGCCTCGCAACAAGCCAGATGACCCCCCACTCCATGAGGGCCTCCATTTTCCACATCCGACTTCCCCTCTCTACCCAGCAGACCAACCTATCACAGCCCAGATCTCGCAGCCCCAAGTGACTGCACGGTTCATCAACAAATGCTGGATTTAGAGATGACTACAAGAGTATGCTATCCGCAAGGCAGAGCCTGGCAAGCTACCCGTATCGTATTTTATATGCCAAATACCAGTAAAAATTATAGAACTCTTCCCATGACCTTATGGAATGCTTTGAGGCTCTTCATGTCTTGGAGTAAGCAGGTGCCTTGGGCTCTACCTGCATGAGACAGGTCATATGGAGATGTTACTGGTGCCCGCTGGAGTAAATCGATGATGAACGGGAAGACAGTGATTGTTTTATGGCATAGTTTAAAGTCAGGGGCTATGACACATTCTAAGTTATTTTTTACACCTCAGGACAGCTTTGATTTTCACAAGAAAGGGTATTTGAATGTTCATGTCTATTTTATGACTATTTGCTCTGTGTGCTTAAAGATTAGATGTTGGAATTTTGATAGAGGTTGCATCAAACTGTGTATTCTTCTTAGTGAGTTATAAACAATGTCAATCTGTATAATTCATAATGTAAATATTTTTGCATTACGAATTATTTTTCTTTATTTCTCGTAATAGTGACACAGTTTCAATAAAACATCTATAATATAGTTTATTACATTGATACCTAGGTCATCGATCATTTTCCAAGTAATAGTATTTTGAGTGGCTTTTCAACTTTTGTTCCTCTTTCTTTCATTGAAGACACACCGAAATACATCATTTTTGTGTTTATTGATCTTACAAACTTGCCCCTTATAGTACTGGGTCCGTCATTTCCAACAGTGACTTGGAATATTTTTTTAAGATTTTCAATGTGTATTATGTCATCTGTAAACAGTTATAGTTTAAGCATCTTCTTTTCTAAAGTGAAGGTCAACTCTTGAACTAGAACTTGCAATACTATCCTGAATAATACTGTTGTGAGTAGAGAACCTTATGTTCTCTGATCTTAAAGGAAAAGTTTCCAACTTTTCAATACTTAGCATGATGTTAGCAACAGGTTTCTTGAATATAGTTTTTGTTATAATACTATTTGTTCTTTTAGTTCTTATTTTGCTGCAAACCTTTATTGTAAATGGATGTTGAAACTTGCATAAGTATTTCTATGCATCTACTGATATTAAATATGTATTTTCATCAACTGATGTAAAAATAGAATTATTTGCATACATTATTTGCATCCCATGTATAAGACTGAGTAAGTCATGCTGTAGTATTTTAAGGTAATGTTGAATTATTTTTTTTTAATTTTGCTGGTGGCTTTTGCATTTATGTTAAGCAAAGATATTTATCTATAATTTATTGATGTCTACACTTATTTTATTGTTTTAGACAAGTCTCTGCCTAAGATGGATATCATGATACTGTTTGCCTTACAGGAATGTTTTGTAAAAATTACTGTTTCTTTAATATTTTGAAAGAACACAAGGAGAATACCTGTAATGTTTGATAGATTCACTGCCTACCCATATCTAGTATTTTGGTTTGGGAAAGAGTTTATATTCCTATTCTTATTTGCTTGCAATACATTTAAGGAAATAGCAAATATAACATAAAATACTATTAAATTAGAGAACTTAGAGGATGGAGTGATAGTGATTTGCAAAAGGCTTTTGTCTTGTTTGCCGCCAACCTGTCTTAGATCCTCAGTATTCCATATGGTCCCCTGAGATCCACCAGGAGTAGCTTCTGAATGCAGAGCAAGGACTAACCCCTGGGCATTGCCAGGTGTGACTCAGAAAGCAAAAAAAAGTATAATTAGAGAAATTTTAGATAGATAGATAGATTGATAGATAGATAGATAGATAGATGGATAGACAGACAGACAGACAGACAGACAGACAGACAGACAGACAGACAGACAGACAGACAGACAGATAGACAGATAGACAGATAGATAGATAGATAGATAGATAGATAGATAGATAGATAGATAGATAGATAGATAGATAGATAGATAGATAGATAGATAGATAGATAGATAGATAGATAGATAGATAGATAGATAGATAGATAGATAGATAGATAGATAGATAGATAGATAGATAGATAGATAGATAGATCGATAGATAGATCGATGGATAGATAGATCGATGGATAGATAGATCGATGGATAGATAGATAGATAGATAGATAGATAGATAGATAGATAGATAGATAGATAGATAGATAGATAGATAGATAGATAGATAGATAGATAGATAGATAGATAGATAGATAGATAGATAGATAGATAGATAGATAGATAGATAGATAGATAGATAGATAGATAGATAGATAGATAGATAGATAGATAGATAAATTTGTTCTCTAAAGCGGACATAGAGAGATAACCAGTATTGACAATGAAAAATGTTCATTACCAATTATGAAGTAAATGAAAATCAAAGGGCTATAAGATGTCAATTTTCACCAGTAATAATGGCATATGTCAGAAGCAACAAGGTCTGTAGATAATGTTGATAAATCACTGTTGGTAGGAATATATACTTAGTTCTGCCTCTTTGGAAAATAGAAACACTTATAAATAAACATAACTATTATATCATCCTAAAATTCCAATGACAGGTAGATTCCTTAAAACAAAATAAAAATAATTTGAAAAGAAACTATGTCTACACAAAAGTTTAGTAGATGAGAACATTGATGTATCCTTGGGCAAGAAACAATGGGACATAAGCACAATGGAAGATCATTCAATTTAAATTAAAGATGAGTTCTTGCCCTTTTCCTACAATATAAATAGAAGTAGAAAATTTTATGCTATGTAAAATAAGTCAGAAGTTGAAATATTATATTATCTGGGCCATATAGGAAAAATAAAGATAGGAAGGAAATAGGAAATGATAATAACAACACACTGATCTGATGACAGAAAGTTTTACTTATGGAAGTGGAGGGGCAGTTTGTATGGACACTAGCTCCACTGACTGAAACCAATGAAACACAACAGACTGTTAACTGATCTTATTTGCTACAGTTAGCATAGTTATCAAATAACACATTCTTTAAAACTGTGGGCTGCTATTTTGAGATTTAAGAATTTTGCAAGTTCCTTTTAAGACACTCATATTTTTTTTTACAGAGCCAGCTGCATACTGTTTACTACCTAAGCTGAACACTTCAACTTCTAAGTTTCTGCATATTTTACTGATTGAAATGAATATATTAGAAGTTGAATTTGCATATTCACTGATTGCTCTGGATATTGTGTGAGGGATATGCAGTTAAGCAAAAGAATCAGTCTAACTAGTTCCTTATAGTGAGTAGATTTCCAAATTCATAACAAAATTAACTTAACCTTAAGAATTTAGTGAGACTCCTTGTAATTATAGATCTGATACTTGTATTACTGTAAAGGAAATTTTTTGGTTAGGATTTTGAGAATGTGGCGATTTTAAAATAAAACGTGCTTAATGCATTTGTTCTAAATTTTTGTAAGGTTCTAATAACAATATTTAAACATTTTAAAATCCTGTCAGCAATTCATATTTTGTGATTGATATTGATAGAATGGAGAAGTAGGTCAACTACTTTATATCATTTTTGTGGTAAGATTCAATTGAAAATTTAGGAAAGTAATTTATATGGGGTAAGATATTTTTATCTCCTATGTTTATAGTGACTAAGACTATATATAAAGGGAGAGATTAAGACTATATGTATTACATATTAAGAAACTTTATATATTCTATGTTAAAAAGGAAGTAATACATTTCTTATTAATAGAATTAAAATATATTATAGTCTATGTTAAAAAGGAAGTAATTCATTCTTTATTATACATTAGAAAGAATATGTAATATGTTATTTATGCTGAAAGTATTTATTAGTAAATGTTCTATGTACACATGCTTTTATTAAACTAATAGTCTTCTAACTATAAACACCTACTTCCCTTCGGGATAACTAATTTTTAAATAAAATATGTAGTCATAGGAAATGGTTAGGAAATTTCTGGAAAATGAGTGTGTACATTATTTTATTTAAATTCTAGGAATTTCATAAAGCAATAATTTAAATTGAGATTATCTGAAATATCCCTATACCTACATTTTATCTAATTTGAGAACAAATGAAAAGTGTTTTTAATGCCTACTGGAGACACTGCTGTATTTATTTTTATTCACAAATGAGTTACTTTCAATCACCAGTGAAGGAGGGGTGAGACAAAACAACAACACAGAGGTTGGAGTTGTGATAATTCTTAGATTTGCCATTTAATGAGGACAAGTTCTATTGATAAAAGAAGATTACAAAAACTTAGTCTTGTTCTTTTTTAGGACTACAAAAATTTCCATCTCTACATTCTGTCTTACCACATCTCAAAACAGTTATTCTTGATTCCCTACATGTACCTCCATTTCTTCTACCGATTACTTGCCACACATTCCAAAGGGGACTTCACTTCTTTTCATAGTTATGAAGGATAGAGAATAAAAGTTGCACTTCATGGAGCTGTACGGCTCTGCTCAGTGATGGCCGAAGGAGATTGTAGGCTACAGCGTTACGCCTGTTTATCAGAGAGCTGATGGTGGAGCAAGAGTCAACACAATTCTGTGGATCAGAGGCTCATTAGAAGACCAGCCTTCGGTTCTCATTCTTGATTAAGACAACTTACAGAAAGAAATGGAAAGATGCTGTACAAAGTTTATAATGTGCTGCTTTAGTAGTAATCATTTTGGAAACCAAAGTAATAAAATGTTACAATTGCATTTTATCAGTAGGAAGGAAAAGCAAAGACTAGCATTAGAAATAGCAAATTTGCACAGATATTTGATAGCAAAGACTTTTCTGGTTAAAATAATAATCATTTTCCAATTATAAGAATAAGATTATTACACGTACATGACGTTTGTAAGTAGCTGCACTAGACTCTATGGAGAGACTTCCAAGAAATGCTCAGAGGTCATCAAACATACATCCAGGATGCTGGACAGCGTATATGATGCTGGGATTCCTACTGCTTCTGTCTTCGGACTTCTTCATTTCCTTCTCCTTCATGTTTTCCCCTTCTCCTCCTAGGCTTCCTGTCACTCTAAAACATTTTATAAAATAGATGTAAAATTTTTCCCCATGAGTAAGAGTGAGAGATATGAGACCTATCAAATGTGTAGACTTACTGAAAGCAGTTATCTCATATTCTTTTTATATATATAAAAGAATCCTCCATGATTGTGCAAAAGAATGCCGAGAAAGTGAAAGCCACAAAAGGATGCCTGTCTTCAAAAACTCTCAGGCTCATTCGCCAACATGGCAAGGCCCGAGTCTCAGGTGACCAAATGCTAACATCAAAGCTTGCAAAGCAGTGCAGAGAAGCGATAAAGGAAGACCTCAAAGAGAGAAGAGCAGAAATACTGGAAGATGCAGCAGAAGCCGGGAAAAGCATTCTCAAAGCCCGCCTGTCCTTTGCCAACTATAAGACCAAGATGACTGCTCTCCAACGTCCTGATGGATCTATCTTCCAGAAAGGCAATGGAGAATATTATCCAAGACTTCTACTCAGATCTCTTTGGCAGCCACATCCACCTGCCCAAATACCAAATTCCACAGAATGGATATGTCGTTCCCATCGTTCTACCTTCTGAAATCTGACACGCCATTTTGTCGATAAATAAGGGTACAAAACCAGGTCCAGACAAAATCAGACCTGAACACCTGAAACATCTGCCCTCAGTACTCATCAATACACTAACTCAGCTCTTCAAACGCTACCTGTCTGAATGCAAGGTGCCCTCCCATTGGAAAATCAGCAGGATAGTTCTACTGTTCATGAAGGGAGACATTCACGACATTGGCAACTATCACCCCATCTGCCTGTTGTCTGTCATCTACAAGCTGTTCACTCAAGTCATCCTGAACAGGATTTGCGGAACATTAGATGAAGGACAACCATGCGAGCAAGCTGGTCCGGAAAGGATTCAACATAATCGACCATATCCACACAGTAACCAAGCTCATTGAAGTTTGTAGAGAGTTCAAGATGCCACCATGTCTCACGTTCGTTGATTTAAAGAAAGCCTTTGATTCTGTGGAGACTGAAGCAGTCATCGAAGCCCTAGCCAAACAGGGCGTTCAAACTCAATACATCAAGATTCTTCGTGAGCTGTGTTATGGATTCACCACCAGGATCTCTCCATTCTACAAAGAAGTGATCATCAATGTCAAAAGAGGGGTCCGGCAGGGTGATATCATTTCAGCAAAACTCTTCAGCACCACCCTCGAGAACATCATGCGACAATTAGTATGGGAAGGAATGGGAGTGAAGGTAGACGGTCGGCAACTACACCACCTCCACTTCACCGATGACATCATTCTATAACACCAAACATTAGCCAAGTGGCACAAGTGCTGGCTGACTTCGACCGAGAATGTGGAAAGATAGGTCTACAGCTGAATCTCAATAAAACTATGTTCATGAAAAATAAACTAGTTCCAGAGGCCCATTTCACTCTCAATGGAACAAACATCTCTGAATGCAGCAGTTATGTGTACCTATGTCGAGAAGTCAATATGATGAATGACCTAAAACCTGAGCTGCACAGGAGGAAGGGATCGGCATGGAATGCCTTCAAAAGCATCAAAGAAATAGCTAAAAAAGACAAAGAACCTCTGGCTCCGGGCACATCTCTTCAACTCCACCATTCTCCCTGAATCAACATACGCCTCAGAAACCTGGGCCGTACAAAAGCAGGATGAGAATGCTATTCAGGCCTCCCAAAGAGAAATCAACAGAGCTATGCTTAGAATATCATGCCTCACTCAAGTGAGAGAAGGAATCTAAAATTCCAACCTCCGTCACTGTTCCAGAGTCAGGGATCAGGGATGCTTGTTGTTTGCCACGGCATCAAAAATCAGATGGGCTGGACATGTAATGTGATTTTGAGACAACCGTTGGATTAGAGCCGTTACCGACTGGATCCCATGGGTTGTCAAAAGATCACGTGGCCGCCCACCTACAAGATGGTCAGACTTCTTCATCAAGACCCTGAACAAACGGTTTGAGGCTATTTGTATTCCTGAAGCATCCAGATGCCATTGGGCTACACTGGCACATGAAAGGGTCAAATGGAAATGTTACTGGCGCCCGCTCAAGCAAATTGAGAAATAACGAGATGTCAAGTGATCAAGTTATCAAGTTATCAAGTATCAATATGTAGTATAGTGAGAGACCTAGAAACCAAACACAGGGTCATCAGAACTCTGAAATTTCTCTAGCTTTTTCTGACACCTACTTAGGTGCTCTGAACTCTAACACCTATGCAGTTGCTCTTGTCATGTTTCTTGTAGTTGCAGGGGTGAGATAATTAAGTTCTTCTTTCCTACCTCCTTTCCACCCACAATTTCACTAGTCTAAGCTTCCCTCCAAGCAAAACCCTAAATCCAAGGTTAAGGAGATAGTGCAAAGGGCATATGCATGTCTTTTCTATACAGGCTTCTTGCTCGGCACATGCTCCCCCTGCCTCCTACCATAGCATGCAGTTTTTCCAAACACACAACACACACACACACACGCACGCACGCATACCCACACACACACATGCGCACACACACATGACTGGGAGTGGCCTTGGAGCTTGGCCACCAAAGACCAAAAACAAAAACTAAATCCCAAATTCCTAAAAAAGCCTTATTGCGGGTTTTCCAGGCTATTTGCAATTGTGCTGAAACCTGAAGCTGTGTCCAGATCCTACTTTGCAGCTGATGCAGGTTAACTGTCTACAACTGTGACTTTTGTGTCAGCTTGTCTGCCCCCTGCTAGACTGTGATTGTTCATCCCTTAATGGTGGTAAAGCTGCAATAACAGTGTGCATAAAAATCATAAAAATCGCCACATTTGACCATGCTACTTAAATTATAAACATTATTTAAAAAATTAATTAAAGGCAAACACTTTTGTTCTTATATTTTCAAATATCTTGTAACATAATTGACAGTGATCGTGGAAGCCAGAAAGTCAAGGACTAGCTGAAAAGGAGGTGGGGCGTCCTGGAAGAGTTTGATGAGAGGATCTTTCATGACTCAGCCCAGGTTCTTTATTTTCAGCCTTTTTTTTAAACTCTGTCATTTTTATTATTATTGTGACTTGCTTAATGTTTCCATTTAGAATGTGGTTTTAGACATTAAACTGAATTAATATATTTCTGTAGTGATGAGAATTGAACCCAGGTCTCACACAATCACGGTATGTGTCTTACACCAAGCCACATCCCAACTCTTGTTTACATATATTTCATAAGCATATATTTCTAATATATTTTAAGTACGAAATAAGTATATTTCACAGTTTCCTTCCAGTCAGTGTGGAACATTTTATCTAAAAGCATTTTAGAATTTTGTCACTTTTCACTGAAGTTACTTTATAAAACAAGTTATTATTAATTCTCACCAAACTACGCCAGAACCGTGATGCTTTCCAAAGTGCAGACAGATACACAGGGCAGAGCTGCTTCTGGCTCTCCATGTGCTTGGCTGATCATGAGGTGTCTGAGAGGGAAGATGAGTTCTAGCCCTTGCCCGCCATCCCAATAGAACCTTTCAAGAAGCCTGAGGAACCCCCACACCATGAGGGCCACCATTTTCAACATCTAGACTCCACAGCTCATCAGAGCTCCACCGAAGAGAAAAGCTGATCTCTCTCCATTTTGGTTCATCAATAAATGCACAAACTGAGAGCCTACTACTGAGAGTACACCACACACATGGCAGAGCCTGGCAAGCTACCTATGTTGTATTTGATATGACAAGAACAGTAACAATTATAGACCTCATTCCCAAGACCTGAAGGAATGGTCTGAGGCTCTTCATGTTCCTGGAGCAAGCAGATGCCTTTGGGCTACACTAGCATGCAACAGGAACATATGGAGATGTTACTGGTGCCTGCTCAAGCAAATTGTTGAACATTGGGAATACAAGTGATACAAGTGAGATACATATATAAATATATATATGTGTGTGTATTTATATATATACATCCATCATACATCATAAGTATATATGTGTATATATATATATATATATTTATATATACATATATATGATGTATGATGGAAAGACAACCACTGAAAATCTAGGCATTTACCTGATATACATAAAATTTTAAGTTCACAAATTAAAGATTTTAACTTAGATAATCTACCTTGCTTTGATGACTCTTTGTATAACTCACTTAACTCTACAAGTAATTTCTAAAATGCTCGAGATGAGAGCCTTCTACTGAGAGTACACCACCTATATGGCAGAGCCTGGCAAGCTACCCATGTTTTATTTGATATGCCAAAACCAGTAACATTTATGGACCTCGTTCCTATGACCTGAAGG
The DNA here is from genome assembly GCA_021461705.1 of Cryptotis parvus. Classification (NCBI taxonomy): domain Eukaryota; kingdom Metazoa; phylum Chordata; class Mammalia; order Eulipotyphla; family Soricidae; genus Cryptotis; species Cryptotis parvus. Next base: position 122,859 of record JAJIBD010002606.1, read on the forward strand.
AATGCTTGAGGCTCTTCCTTTCCTTGGAGCAAGCAGATGCCCTTGCTTGCGACAGGACGTATGGAAATGTTATTGGTGCTCACTTAAGCAAATTGATGAACAACGGGAAGACAAGTGATACAAGTGATAGTTTCTAACATACAAGTCTGGAAACAACCACTCATATTCAACCCTATTCAGCCCATCCTCCCTAAAAAATACTCCCATCATCTACTTCCTTATTGCTAAATCAATAACATGCCTTAAATAACACTTCAGCATCTGAAAAAAAAATTCAGATTTTTCTGTTTTAAACTGACAGAGTACATTAGAATCATGCTGATATAAATTTATATCTATATAGTATATAAATATATAAATTTATAAATATACACAGTTATATTTATATATAAAATATGAATTTATATAAAATTATATAATTATATATAATATATAAATATAAGTTTATATATTTCAATAAGCTCTTTAAAACTTTACTTGCATGTGAATTATGAGATATCAATGAACCAAAATTTATTTGAGTTAAATTTTATATGAGTATATCGGTTTCATTATTTGGTCTTAAGTTTCCAGTCAAAGTGGTATACTAGTGGTCTGTCCATAGAAACTAAAGCCTTTATTTACTCCAAGTAAGTTTTGATCTCATAAAAAAAAATCCAGTCTGCCCTTTTCTTCTTATATTGTCTTTAAAATTTGTATTTTAAAGGTGTAATCACTTAGAAAGTATGCCTTGTGTATTATAAATATGGGAAAAATTGATTTACCCTTTTGACACATTAATATAGCAGTCAGGGACTTTTAGAGGGCATTATTGTATTTGTCTCTCCATTGGTAGTTTGAATGTCTTCAGTTCAGAGCCAGTAATGTATTACTCATCCTTCAACACCAGTTTTTATATATAGATAGATGCATTGTAAATTGGTTATCACATTGTATTTCTCTTCTCTATTTTGCTTTTCATGTTCTTTTATTTTATTCTATTATCTGCTACACACACCCCTCAACTTTTATCTCTGAATCATAAACATGTATTTTTGCATATTTAGTATATGTATCTCAAAATAATAAAAATCCTTGTTGTCATAATCTCCTTAGAGAGCAAAATCCATATCAAATAACTGAGTTTTACTAATTATCTCAAACCAAGAAATTAATTTTTGTTTGTGTTGGATTCAAACCAGGTACTTCTAGAGCTGAACACTGGTTGTGCACTCAGAAATAAATCCTGCAGCTTCTCAGGGGGCCATATGTGATGCTAGGGATCAAACCCCCATTTTCTGTGTGCTGGTTAAATGCACTTCAGCCCCTAAAAGATCAATTTAGAAATAAATAAGTGGCATGGAGAAGCCTTAAGATTTTGCTATTTGGTAGGCAGAAAGCTGCTTAAGCTGGTTCTAAACTGATGTCTGTTTTTTAAGATTTTCCTTATCTAAAGAAGGCATCAGTAACAGAAAGGAACCGTATTTGCTCATTCTTCTATCTTCCTAGCTTTGATATAAATTACTTCAATTTCTCTTCTCAGCGAAAATATACCAAATGATTTGCCATTTTAGCATCAGAGTCGTACCTGCCTTAATAATTTAGAAGGGACTGAATGGCCAGAAAGTGGCCCACCAGGAGCAGCAGGAGTGATCCTGCTCATCTGGATGCCAATCCTTTACCTAATGTGAATGTGAGAAAAGCAAGTTGAACAGTGCCTCTGTCACGGGCGTGCTAAAGTCATTTATCATTGAGAGATGAGAGCACGCCATTCCTTGGACCTTAGACAAGCATCCTGAAAAACGGATTTGCACACCGAAATCACAAGGGTATCATGAAGACATTTTTTTGATGATACTGTGACTTTGGAACTGGGGAAAATCTGACTCATCTTGTTAGTAGCAGGAAAAATGTAATTTAAGTGAACTGTCAGGATAATTAGAGCAGGTGAACAGTAGACAGAAATAATGCCCTGAAGAGATGAAGGAAAATACTTAAATTTGTTTTCACTTTATTTCAGTGCTACTAAATGCTCTTGGTATCTGTTTGCTTGTGCGTCTCTGTCAATCCTTGGTAGCAAATTAGCTATTTAGGGAGACATTAACTCTTCCAAACCTCTTGGAGACTATTTAGTCATTTCTGAGCAGTGCTAATTGACAGAGTTGTAAGTGAAAACATCACAAAAATGTGATATTTATCTATACTGATTTAAGACTGTTAGGAATTCACAGGAGAATGAGTCAGTCTCCTTTATTTTGAAAAAGTTCAATTCAAGATTCCTGTCGGTATTTAATTTTATAATAACAATGAGTCAGTGCGTTCTTATTTTTGGAGAATTTAGACTAAATAAACCCTAACAATTTAAAAAAAAAAATACCTTTATTGCTACATAGGAGTCAAAATTTTGAAAGTATTTTGTGGCTCCCCCTAAAGGAATTGGACTATAACCTATTTGATCAGCATTATTTCCAGTGGTTCTTCCATGTATAATGAGCTAAATGCTTCACAAAATCTAGCATAAAAATCTCCTCCTGATTTCATTTGTGCATTTATGTTACTTTATGTTATCTGGGTTTTATTGCCTTCACTGGACCACTTATTTCTTCTTTTCAAATGTGAGACTGACACCAACATGCCTGACTCATGGTTGCTAGAATCAAAACTTTTTAAAGATTTTTTTTATTTTTACAATTACAAAAATATACAATTAAAAAGTTCATATTTCGGTTTTGGTCATACAGTTTTCCAGCACCCTTCCCTCCACCAGTGCCCTTAATTGAACAATGAAGCATAGGAATTTTATTTAGATGTTGTCACTCTTTATAGTACAGTCACTTGATCACTTGATCACTTGAATCCCGTTATTCATCGATTTGCTCTTGCTGGCGCCAGTAACATCTCCATTGGACCCTATCACGTGCCAATGTAGCCCAATGGCATCTGGTTGATTCAGGAATATGAAGAGCCTCAAACCGTTCCATTAGGGTCTTGACAAGGAAGTCTGACCATCTTGTAGGTGGGCAGCCACGTGATCTTTTGACATCCCGTGGGATCCAGTCGGTAAAGGCTCTAGCCCAGTGGTTGTCTCCAAATCGCATTACATGTCCAGCCCATCTGATTTTCGATGCCTTGGCAAATGAGACAGCATCCCTGATTCTGGAATAGCGACAGAGGTCAGAACTCCAGATTCCTTCTCTCACTTGAGTGAGGCCTGATATTCCAAGCATAGCTCTTTTGATTCCTCTCTGGGAGACCCAAATAGCGTTCTCATCCTGTTTTCATAAGGCCCAGGTCTCTGAGGCATATGTTAATGCAGGGAGAACATTTAGTACAGTGCTGATAGTTAAAAATACTAAACTTTACGGATAAATGAACTACCTGTACTATGTGAAACTTTAAAAAAATATTAAGAAGTTGAAACCTATAGAATACAATAAAATAACTGCAGTCTATTGTAATGATATGGAACAACCACACTGAAAGAATCAGCAGGAAGATGCTGATCTAAGTAACTCTGGAAATGAGAGTCTACAAACTGAAGGCTCAATGAACTTAATGTAAGCACAATACTTTCACTGATAAAGTTATTTCCATGGGTTAGCAGTTCTAATACCACTGCACATGTTTACTAGAATTAAACAATTAAGTAAATAGATGGCATATGGGGGAACCAGATTTCTCACTGATTACAATAGTTAAAGACATGATCCCTGCAGGATTGAACTCGAGTGTGTGTATATGTTTATGTGTGTGTATTTATATATGTGCATCATGTGTTTATATGAATACGTGTGTATATATATGTTATAGCATATATGTGTATATATGTTATATCATCTATATATATGAACAAACGGTTTGAGGCTCTTTGTATTCATGAAGCAACCAGATGCCATTGGACTACACTGTCATGTGACAGAGTCAAATGGAAATGTTAATGGTGCCCACTCGAGCAAATCGATGAATAATGGAATGTCAAGTGATGTATATATGGCATATATACATCCTCTAACATATATGCACATATATTTATTTTAGATAAAATTCTAAAAAAAGTGACATAACAATGATAATACTTAATGTTTTATTGTATTTTCTGCTTTTATTATTCCATGGAAGAAAATAAAATTCCTTGGAATAATGATAACTTTAAGACAGGGGTAAGATGTATATAAGATATGAATATAACATCTTATAGTGCCAGAAACAAAAAGGTGATAAAAACCTTCACACACAACACACAAACACACATTCTGTTATATTTAAATGTAAACCACTGGAGTTATTTATGGAGTCTTGAATAATAAGATATCAAACAATGTATTCAACAAAATTATCTTGTATTGAATCATAGTGTAAAGTATGAAATAGTCATTATTCCAAACTATAAATAAATGAATAACATTAAATAAATTAATTGAAAGAGTTATTGCTTACAGAATTAAACATTGCTATATTAAAAAAACAAAGAGAAGAAATAAGTTCAGATATAAGAGCAGCCCATCTACAAAATAACTGAATTTAAACTCACTGATATTTCATCATAAATTACAAGTGGATTAGCACTTTCAAGTAAAATCTTCAAAGTGTCAGGTTAAATAAAACACAGGCTTATAAGCCAAAGTTTTATTTTTCTGTGAAGGGAAATTACACTAAAAATACAAGGACCGAAAGCTGAGTTCACTATTCGAGGATAATTTTATATATGGTGATCACAGGATTTATTACCCAAATGATGACACTCACATTAAAATTGATGAGTTTGCAGTTCTATTAGTTCAGGCCAAATAATAAAACAGGTCTTTCTGATGAAACAGACTTAAGATCTACTTACTTTTGACACAGTGTTTTTTGTTTGGTGAATAAATAGCTAAATGTATATTTTTATGAGAGTCTTACTGTCTACATATTATATTGTATTCTGGGTCTGAAATTATTATAAACAACTGTAAGGAAGAGTAGTGTCAATAGAAAAAAATATAGGAATAAAACAATCAGAAGGTAGATAAACATATTTTTCTTTTTGTTGTTTTTTATTCCTCTTTTGTTGGATAACTCCCAAAAATGATCAGGAGAATTCACAGTGTCAGAGATATAATTTTGGTCTCATTATTGCAAAACATGTGTTCAGCCTTTTAAGTGTTCGTTCTAACAACAAGTGTCTGCAAGCAGTTGCTTCACTGAAGTATAAATCTCCCTAATATCACAGATTTAAGGTAGTTGGTAGATATACTTAAAAAGTAATGAATTTTAGTAAGTTATAGGAACTACAGTATAACTGTAGTAGAGAACTTTAGAGATAATACAGATGCTGAGGTACTTGTTCTGCATCTGGCTGATCCTGGTACAATCACATAAACTACACATATCCCCCAAGTATTATTAGAACTTATCCCTGAGGAGACCCTGGAGTAGAAATTGAGTATTGCTAAAAGTAACAACCAAGTAAATGAACCAAACCAAATAGAACAAAGAAAAACAAATAATAACATTAGAATGGTTTCAAAAAATGGGTAAGTACAAACACTAAAATACAGGAAAGGAAATGAAAACAACAAAAAAATATATTATGCCAGGATCAGATACAAGAGAACAAAAGTTTCCTAGGAGAATCACAGTAAATTGATTTAAGCTATGCCATTATACCAAAAAGGAATAAAACACACACACACACACACACACACACACACACACACACACGCATACTTCCCCAATTGCTTTCAAGAATCATCTGAACATTTTTTTTTTGCTTTTTTTCTTTTTTTGGGTCACACCCGTCGATGCTCGGGGTTTCTCCTGGCTCTGCACTCAGGAATTACTCCTGGCGGTGCTCAGGGGACCATATGGGATGCCGGGATCGAACCCAGGCCGGCCTACAGGCTGGCGCCGTGCAAGGAAAACGCCCTACCCGCTGGACTATCGCTCCGGCCCCCCATCTGAACATTTTAACCTGCATGTAAAACATGTTTAGATTTTGAACATGTGAACACCTACAAGCCCCTCCCCACAATGTAAGACACAATGTAACTTTCTGAATAAGCCAAGATAAAGCTAAGATCTCCTAAATATTAACTTTCAGTCCATCTTGTGCATTCTTAACTCACAGTTCAAGTTTACACTATTTATCTATATTAACATTTATAAGGTATTTTACATTTAATATTTCTATTCCCATATTTACCTAAATATGATTCTCAACAAAATTTCCTTTGTGAATGCCTGTAAAATCTATTCAGTTGCTAAATGTTATTCTATCCATTGACCCTCATATCCAATTCAAAGTCAACCACTCTCCTTTCTCACTTCGCAATATATTGTATTCGTTCTGCAGCTCTGCTGATACAACTCTTTTCCAAGACATGATCAATTCTTGGATAGTTGCCACAGTCTCTTAACTTCTTTCTCCAGTGACTTTCTAATATATTCTTTTCTGTAGAGTGATTTTCCAAAAATGTAATTTACATCATGTCGGTCAACTTCTTAAAATCTTGTAATAGCTTTCCATTAGGGTTTGAATTCCATCCAAATTCCTTTACGTGGCCTAGTGACCCAGCTCCAGCTTCCTCCTCCAACTTCATTTCTGACTGCTAGACCTTTCCCACTCTACTCCAGTCTCAGAAATGTCAGTTCCCAGAACATATCATCTATATTCGGCACCAAGGTCTTGTCCTAGCTGTTCATTCTCTTACCTGGAATATCCATCCATGTCGTCCTATTTCTTCTAAACCTGTAGAAACAACCTAAGTAACCCCTGGCGGTGGCACACTCTGCTGTCATTCTATAGATTTCCCTATTTCACTTGTTTTTTTATCACCCAATTAAACATTCCACTGATTCATTTGATTTTTTATTTAATTTTTATATCCTTAATTTTCACACTTATTTAAAACCACCTCATAGTACCAGAACAATATCTTCTAGCTGTATCTGCATGCTTGGTAGCAAGTCCACACTTTTATTATTAAAATAGAAGCATTAAAAAGAGAGAAAAAAACACACATTAAGATATACGTGCCAAAAAAATTCCACTGTAAAATCACTTAAGCTGTTATGAAAATAATAGCATCATATTTTTCTTTAAATGTTTCCAATTGTTTGGGACAGTATATACTTCTGGTTTTAATGAGATACAGTTTCCCTTCAGTTTTATGAAAGGTCCGAAAATGATTGGGAGTACTTAGTCTGCTTATGTGTCCCGCTGTCTCTTCTAGATCCTCCTAATCACCTGTCCCCTGCCTCAGTAAATGTGAATCTGTCAATTGTATATGCTAAAAAGGTACAATTTAATCTTGCTTCTTTCTGCTAACACACCAGTCTCTGCCAAAGTACCAAATCCCTTCACTATAGTCTCTTCCTTCTTCCCTATAGAATTTACTCCCCTCTTACTGTTAACAACTTTGTCATCATGGACTAGGGTTCATTCTTTTTTGTTTGTTGTTTGTTTGTTTGTTATTTGGGTCACACCGGCGATGTTCAGGGGTTGCTCCTGGCTATTCACTCAGGAATTACACCTGGCGGTGCTCAGAGGAACATATGGGAGGTCGGGATCGAACCCGGCTCAGCCAAGTGCCAGGCAAACGCCCTACCTGCTGTGCTCATGCTCCGGCCCCAAGGGGTTCATTCTTGCATGACTTATTTTACCTAGCTTAATTACTTCTCTATGTCGACACATAGGTGAGATCAACAGACTTTTTTCTCCTTTTAATTTATTTTACTTAGAACAACATTCCCAGTTCAATCCATTTCATAGTAAATTCAAGATTAATTTTAATTTATATATGGATAGGTTTTATTATTTGCATAGCATATATTTTTTAAATATATAATTTCTGTCATTGGATCTTTGTAGTGTTTCTAAATATTAACTATTGTAAATGGAACTGTAGTTAATAGCATGAAATTATACTTTCAAATTTTAGTGTTGCTTTTCTTTGCTTCAGTACCTTGGAGTGGAATATTTGGAATATGATAGACCTATTTTTTTAATTGTGGAAACCTCCATGCTACACTGATTAAAATCTGCCTTTATGGAAATATAATAATTCAGCAATAGCACAAAGGTATTTATGTAGACCCTCAACATTTGTTTCTAGGGCTTTTGTCATAAGAAATTGTCACAGGTTAGATGATATTCTCTGATTTTTATTGATCGAGCAATAATTAACTTTTTCAAAATTTTGTATGGCTTATTTTCATGACTTCTTATAGAAGAATTTGGTCAGCTCTTGTATTTTTGGATGTAATTTGTTTACATTTTCTAGTTGAACTATCTGAAAACAAAGTAAATCAAAACTTAACAAAAACATCTCATTCACTTTAAATAACAGGTTACGTGTATTTTTCTAGGATTCCCTATACCTTGAATCTTTTTTAAATGGCAATTAAGGAAGCAGAAAACATCTGCCTATGTGAGGGGAGAAATGTGCCATAATAATTCCCTTGGCATTATGATTTGAAAGCCATTCTTTCCAAACCAAAGAGACAGTACAATGAGTAGAGTGTTATACATGGCATGAAGTTCACTGGATTCAACCAAGGACACCACATATGGTCACATGAGCAGTCTTCGGAGTCATTTCTGAGCACAAACCTCGAGCAAGTCCTGGACATTAGCAGGTTAGCCTGGAATCGAAGGGAAAAAATGTTTCTAATGTTTGTCATTCTCTTAGTTTTCCTGAGTTTATTTGTATTCATTAAACAAATTCATATTTAGTATGGATTAAGTGAAAGACAAGCAAATAAATTATTAATTAGAATTAAACTCATTTCACATATTTTTTGATAAATTCACTATCAATGGTTTGATACATGCTATTATAGAAAAACATTATTATTAGTATATTTATTTTAATCAATTTGTTTTTCTGTAAGTATTTCTTCAACATTTTAATGTTTAAATTCACATGTTACCTTCAAACTATTCCACAGTTTTAACTTCTAAAAGCTTTGTATTTATACAAATCTTAAATGTTTACTATTAGTTTTCAAAACTTCTAATTAGAGTATACAGAATTTTGTAAAATTTTCAAATGATATAGAAGACATGCAAAACTGTAAATAATATTTATTTTCTTCTTTTCAAATATTTTCTCACATAAAAAATTATATATTTTCCTCACTATGAGTTCTCTTTCTTTGCAACTAATTGTTCTTTAGATATTTATACATTTGTTTGTATTATATGTTTTATTTTATTTTATTTTTTATATTTTCTGGTTTAAACATCGATCAGTTTATTAATTTTCTCTCTAAACCCCTTCTCTTCTTTGCCATTTTTGATGCCGATTTTTTTTTATTAAACATTTTATTATACCACTGTGAGATATACAATTACAACGTTGTTCATGTTTAGAGGTTTCGGTCACATAGTGTTCCAGCACCCGCCCTCCACCAGTGCCCATTTCCCACCACCAATGTCCCCAATTCCCTCCCCCCTCCCATAGCCTACCTAAATGGCAGGTTCTTTATCTCTTTTCTCTCTCCCTCTCTCTCTCTTTTCCTTCTCTTACACATTGTGGGTTGCACTACATATACTTAGAAGCCGTCATGTACATTTTTTGCCTGTATTTAATGATCAGTTCTAGGTTGGTATTAGCCCTTTTCGACATTTTTTTTTATTTTAATTCCAAATTAATAAGTTAAAAAAAAACCCTGCATATCACTTTAACTAACATAATTAGACATCATGTTCTAATTTTTTCAATTTATTTTCCCGGACATTGCATAAAAAGGCAAACACCCTACCCTCTGTACTGTTGCTCTTACCCCAGAAGATATTAATGTTAAAGAAGCCCTTGTTTAGGTGCTCAATGCCTCAGTAAAAGCCCTCTAATGGAACATTAAAAGTTAGAAAGATAATAGGACAAACCTCTATCACAACTATTTTTTCCATGTCTTTTAGCATATTTGAATAGGTAATGCAGTTTCAAATGAGAATAAACTGCAATTAGATGAAATTACAGGAAACCAAGTTCTTTTGATTATCAGGTGGATTTTTTATCTTGTATGCATGATGGTTCGATATGGCTGAGACTAAACTAGGACAGTGTCTACTTTTATTCCATGGTGGAATTATCCTTCCTCTTACTTTTTTTAACCTGTCATTTTATTTATATCTGGGTAAAATGTGGGCTGGGAGCAAACAAATGCATCCAGATAATTTTAGTTGTGATATTTTTTGAGGGCATGTGGGGACAAACCTGCCTGTGCTCAGGGCCTACAATCTAAGAGATAACTCCGCTGGTGAGCAAGGGATTGGAGAAATGCAGGCCGCAAAGCCAGGGGTAGCTCTGTGAGCACAAGTACTTTAAATTCTCTCATCCTAAGGCAATAAATTCTATATTCTAAAAGACATGTTTTAGTAGATGTCCCCTAGTCCATTTCCAATCAAGCTATTTGTAATTTTTATATTGTTCAGATAACCAATTCTTCCGAATACTTAACTGTATTTTAGATTAATTACTCCCTCAAAAAATTCTGCTGTATAAGTGTATGGTGCATTCCTTGCGTGTAACTGGCCCTGGTTCCATCCCACACATACCATGAGGCCCCTGAACCACCTTTTAAGGAATAAGGTTCCTGAGTGCGTTGAGTAAGCAGTGATCACAGAGTGTAGCCCTCAAAACAAACCAGAAAAAATTACTAAATTATTCTGTATGAATAATTTTGCTTTTTTTGGTCCATAAATGTAATTTGTATGTTCTTATTCAACTCAAACTTGAAAATAAACAATTAATTAATGAGGTCTTTTCAATCAGTATTTTCATAAAACCTGGGAATATATGCAGCATAAGCTGTATTGCTAAATAATTTTCAAGTACCAATGAAAACTAAAGAGATGGTCAAATGAGAGCATATACATAATAGATTTGGAACATATAAGGGGGAGAAGAAAGAATATGATGGGCATAGCAAAAAAAATCTGAACCATTATTTTTAAAGTTATTTTATTATTGTAAATTCTTATACTATCATAAGACATCCAATTACAAAGCCTTTCATAATTGGGTATTAGTCATATGGTGTTCCAGAACCCATCCCCACACCATTGTCCATTTCCCACCACCAAAGTTCCCAGATTCCCTCCCACTCCCCCAGCCTACCTCTATCTCTATGGCAAGCACTTTTTCCTCTTTTTCATCTCTCTCTTTCTCTCTCTCTTTTTCTCTCACTCTCTTTCTATCTTCATTCTCTTACACATTCTGACTTGTAATACATACATTTAGGGGTTTCGTGTATATCCCTTTGCATATGTTCAATGCTCAGTTCTAGTCTGGCTTTACCAGAACACTGGTCCATTCTCTATCTCTCTAACTTACCTAACCTCTAACTTCCAAATACTTGTGGTAGATTCCAATAACTAATAAATCCTTCTGGTCTGTGTTTAACCTGTCATTGGATATTAGTCTCATACTACCTTTTTCTACCCCACAAAGGAATGCAGTCATTCTGTATCTATCCTTTTATTTCACTCAACATTATACTCTCCATGTCCATCCATTTAGGCAAATTTTATAACTTCCTTTTTCCTAATAACAGGGAATAGGTGACATTGGAGGTGAGAAATGGGCACTGGTGTAAGGGGTGGGTGCTGGAACACTGACTAACCCCAAACATGAACAACTTTGTGATTGCATATTTTACGGTGGCATAATAACATATTTTTTGAAAAACTATAAGTGATAGGTGTTGAGGTATGGAATTATTCCACATTTGCTTTGTTCTGGAAGAATTTGTCTTTGTATCAATTACAAAAAAGGCTAAAGTGAAACTTCACTTGATCACTTGAATCCCATTATTCATCAATTTCCTTGAGCAGGCATCAGTAACATTTCCATTGGACCCTATCACGTGCCAATGTAGCCCAATGGCATCTGGTTGATTCAGGAATATGAAGAGCTTCAAACCGTTCCTTCAGGGTCTTGACAAGGAAGTCTGACCATCTTGTCTGTGGGCGGCCACGTGAACTTTTGACATCCTGTGGGATCCAGTAGGTAACGGCTCTAGTCTAACGGTCGTCTCCAAATCGCATTACATGTCCAGCCCATCTGATTTTCGATGCCTTGGCAAATGAGACAGCATCCCTGATTCTGGAATAGCGACGGAGGTCAGAATTCCGATTCCTTCTCTCACTTGAGTGAGGCATGATATTCCAAGCATAGCTCTTTCAATTCCTCTCTGAGAGACCTGAATAGCATTCTCATCTTGCTTTCGTAGTGCCCAGGTCTCTGAGGCCTATGTTAATGCAGGGAGAATGGTGGAGTCAAAGAGATGTGGCCGGAGCTGTAGGTTCTTTGTCCTTTTAGCTATTTATTTAATGTCTTTGAAGGCATTCCATGCTGCTCTCTTCCTCCTGCGCAGCTCAGGTTTTAGGTCGTTCATCATGTTGACTTCTCAACCTAGGTACACATAACTACTGCATTCAGAGATTTTTTTTTCCATTGAGAGTTAATGGGGCCTCTGGAACTAGTTTATTCTTCATGAACATTGTTTTCTTTAGATTCAGCTGTAGACCTATCTTTCCACATTCTCGGTCAAAGTCAGCCAGCATTTGTGCCGCTTGTCTAATGTTTGGTGTTATAGAACGATGTCATCAGCGAAGTGAGGAAGCAAGTCTCTCACAGAACATATATTAAACTAGCAAATTTTATCTGCACCATAAGTAACTAATACTTCCTGATGCCTTTCCTGGTGTGAATATCCCATATATTTGTGCAGCGATAATATGATACAGTGAAAATAAACCAATGAGAATTGAAAGGTGAAAGATGACATCAGTGGTGTAAGTGCTTTACTGAGCATAAACAGTATGAATAAAGTACTCATTTGAGAGTTCTATCTTGCACAACTATTAAAAGCCTATTTATTGTCAAGAAGTATCAGTGCACCTTTGTACTAAGTCTAAATGTTATTAGCTTTTTGTTGTTCTAGGCAGTCCACAATTATATGGAAGCCCTATAAGAAACTAAACACACATGCAACTATAAGAGTGTTCATTTCACTGTAAAGTAGATGAGGTGTAATGAGGCAACAAATGTACTGAAAGAGCTATGCATGCAAAAAAGAGAAGTTGGATTTAATTTTGTTTTTCAATTACCATCTGTATAATTTGGGGGGAAGGATCTTGGCTGAGACAATTTCTTTAAGTGTACCTTTATATCTAAATAACACTAGGAATCATTTGTTTTAAAGATAATTAACTTATCCATTAACATTAAAATTGTGAATGTATGCATGAAATATTATATATTTCATTACACAGAAAAAATATCTAAATTTAATTAAGTTCTAAAGTATTAGTCATTAGCATTACTGAAGATGCCCAAATATTGCTATATATCTCTATTTTTTCCATGATTAAAAGCTTCTTTTTTTATTTGTTTATTTTGACACCACAACTGGTGATATCAGTACACACTCCTGGTTATTTGCTCAGAGATCATACCTGGCAGTGTGGTACCAGTATCAATGCAGCCAAATGGAAGGTATTGCCTTAACTTCTATACTATTTTTTTTCATATGATCAAACTCTTAGAAGTGTCTATCAAACACATTTATTTTGCATTTTTGTAAAAGGTATTTAGAATTGTTATCAAAACCTATAAACATAAACTGTGTTTCCAACATTACTTGCCTAATATAACTGTTACTTTATTGACAATGCTTGTCTCTATATATCCTGTACATATATAAATACACATATAGGAGATGATAATTCCAATAACAGACACTCTACACTCTAATGTCATATATAAATATTTTTGTCCTTTTAAAATACTGTAATTTATTGTTGAGCTCATAGGACATCTTAAACCTGATGCTATGGATAATTCATTTAAATTAAGATTTAGAATTAAGAACTCAGTGCTTGGGGACGAAATTGGCACATTACCTGGCATTTATGCTCTCTCCCTGTATATTGAGTGTTTTAGTCTCAATTTTTTTCCTTGCTATTGTTTTCGTGTATAATACTTAGGTAACATAAAGGGGGATACGCAATTCTGGGGTTAATCATGAACAGCTTTGTAATGTCTACTCTCACTGAGATTTAATAAAATAAAGTAAAATTAGGAATAACAATTCTGGAGTTGTAGTTATGCTATTCAGGTTATTTAAAACTGAATTTTTAAAGAAAACTGTTCTAGCGGCGCTACATCTCTCCACAGCAGCCCATTGCATATTCCTTGTGGCCCTCAGCACCGCATAGAATTACTAGATATTCCCTCCTCATAGTTCTAAATATGTGTCTTTATTTCCTCTCACTAGAAAATAACATTGTTATAGATTCTCTGGATTCTTAGTGGTTAATGGATGATTGGTGACCAGTGGGGATGGTTAAGTAAAATACATGGATTGTCTTCAAATCTGAAAAACAGGAATTCTTTTCAACTGCCAGTATCCTCTTCGTCATTGCACAAAGATCCTTGTGCATTGTTACAGAGTGTTTGCATGACAAACACAATCCTTTCAGTTCTAACATCTTTATCCATGAAACTATGACTTTCATGAAAGTGTATTTTATGGTATAGTATTTAGTCCATTTATTCTTTCTACTCCTTCCATTTCAATAAATGTGGTTCATGACTGGCCAACATCTAGAAATAAAGATTTAAAGTCTTAAAGGCTTAAAATAGCATCACCTTCGAACTGTGTATATTGAGTAAATAAATAAATTTTAGCATCCTTCCATCTACTCCAATAAATTCTTCTGGAGTAGATGTGAGACATTATCTATCACCTACCTTCAGCACACAGTTCTTATCCAGAGTGACCATTTCTAACTATCATTGTCACATTCGTTCCTTCTCTATTTCAACTGAATTCTTCTTCCCCCACATTTAAGGCAAGCTTCCAATTGTGGACAAATCCTCCAGAACTTTATTTCTATTGTCCCTGGGTATTTTTTGTCATGCTACGTTTTTTTAAATTCCACAAATTAGCGCAATTATTCTATGTTGGTCCTTCTCTTACTTATTTCACCTATGAAATTCAAAAAATGGTTAAAATTAACAAATCTTATTTAAGTAAATCATATGATAATACATGTAGGGACAGATGTCAGTTTTAAATATATAATTTTCCCTTTCTTTTTTTCCTTTCTTCCCGGATCCCTTTTAGGATCAAATATATTAGACTGCAGGATCCAAGCAGGAAAAGTTCTGCCTGTGTCACAACTGGTTCTTAAGTCCCAGAGGAGACACTCTCCTCTCCAGGTATTCCTGAGACTGATCCAGGAAGAGACTTCAGTTCCAGTTTTCTTCACTCATTGTTAATATAAACAAGCATACTTACATAGGCTCCAGACCACACATACATACACAAACAACAACAGCAAAATGCAAAGATCATAACGGTAAGGCAGTGTAGAAACCCACCTGAATTAGTATGTGAAGGAAATAGTTCAGCTGATCCAATTAGTTAGAGCTAGGTAACCTCTCTGACAAGGAATGTAGAATGAAGCTGTTGAGGATGCATAGGGAGTCTACGGAAACAATAGAACAACAACCAATAAAATACAGGAGGATATGAGAGCAGAAAAAAGGGGAAAATTAATGAAATATAAGGAGAAATGACAGATTTGAAAAACTTATTGATATTCAAAACTCACTGGATGGCCTCAGAGCAGAGTAACAGCTGCTGAGGACAGAATCAGTGAGCTCCAAGTTGAAGTGCAGAGAATCTCCAGAAAACAGCAGAAGATATAAAAGTGTGTCAAAATAAACCAACAGGTAACAAAAAATATTGGAATTAAGTCAATGTAAATAACATAAGAGTTATTGGGGTCTGAGAGGGGCAGGAAGAAATCCCTGATAAAGAAGTAACTGTCAAAACCAACACTGCTGAGAAATTCCCAGAGCTGAAAAGTGCTTGCACCCAGATTCATGGTAACAAAGGGCACCTGCTAAAAGAAATTCAAATAAAAAAACTCCAAGACTAATCAGAATTATGAAAACCATAGATAGAGGTCACTTGATCACTTTGTCTTGACATCCTGTTATTGATTGACTTGCTCAAGCAGGCACCAGGAACGTTTCCATTTGTACGTGTCACATGCCTGTGTCGTCCAATGGCATCTGCTTGCTCCAGGTATGTGACATATGAAGAGCCACAAACCGTTCATTCAGGGTCTTGACGAAGAAGTCTGACCATCTTGTAGGTGGGCTGCCACGAGATCTTTCTGACATCCCATGAGATCCAGTCAGTAATGGCTCTAGTCCAGCGGTCATCTCCAAGTTGCATTACTTTCTAGTCCATCTGAATTTCGATGCCTTGGCAAATGAGACAGCGTCTCTGATTCTAGAAGAGCGACCAAGTTGGAGCTCCGATTCCTTCTCTCACTTGAGTGAGGCATGATATTCAAGCATAGCTCTTTCGATTCCTCTTTGGGAGACCTGAATAACATTCTCATCCTGCTTTGGTAGGGCCCAGGTCCCTGAGGCATATGTTAATGCAGGGAGAATGGTGGACTTGAAGAGTTGTCCCCAGAGCCTGGAGGTTCTTTGTCCTTTTTAGCTATTTCTTCGATGCTCTTGAAGGTATTCCATGCCACTCTCTTCCTCCTGCACAGCTCAGGTTTTAGGTCGTTCATCATGTTGAGTTCTCGACCTCGGTACACATAACTACTGCATTTAGAGATATTTGATTCGTTGAGAGAATGGAGCATTTGGAAATAGTTCATTTTTCATGAACATTGTTTTGTTGAGATTCAGCTTTATACCTACCTTTCCACATTCGCGGTAAGTCAGCCAGCATTGGTGCCGCTTGGCTAATGTTTGGTGTTATTAGAACAATGTCATCAGTGAAGCGGAGGTGGTAGAGATAGAATACTGAAAACATAAGATCATAGAGGGAAATTACTTATAAAGAAGAAACCTTAAGATTCATAGGAGACTTATCAGATGAAACTCTCTGGACCCAAAGAGAGTGGTGGGCTATAGTAAATATTAAATTATTTATTTACCTTTAAAGAATATTTTAGGAATTTATACATGGTTTAATATCTTAAATGTATGCAAATAATGTTTCAAAACCATTGATTTCAAGGTTTGTTCATTTTAGCATTTAATGACTGTATGCTAAAAAAACTTACAATTTTAATGTTCATATAACATGTCCTATCACACCGATTCAATGAATTATATACCAGGGTTAGAAAGGAATTGATCTTAGTCTAGAACATCTAACTTTATTTTTTTATGAATATTAACAATTGAAAAAGGAGAATTAAGCAATTTTCATGAATCATAATTTACATTTTAAACATATAGGAGAAAACAGAATACACAGCTAATTCTCTATACCTGACTTGAAGATACTGTTCTCTATATTTTGTTTTCATTTTCTACTTGGAAGAAAATTTTTTAAAATTTACTCAGTTTGTGTTTTATTTTATGCAGGCACCATGAAAACTGAGCAAACTAAATGAAACAAAAAATTGTGGGTTGATATTTTCTAAACGATTGAAATTTTAAAATCACAGTATATTTTAATCAGCATAATTCTTAATGGTGTCTGTTCTAAAACTATGGTTAACTATAATACACAATACTGTCTCTACATAGACTTGCTTCACAACAAAGGGAACGTGCTAAAAATAAGAGGCATCATTTCTTATGCCTAGGAATGTAAACAAAACAAAGAAAGACAGAAAGAATAGAGCTTTCTAGGGCAAGTTCCAGATGGGAATAAAATACCCTTTTAATTGCCAGCATGCTAAAAATTCATGAGTCTTAAAATAACAGTCCCTGAATAAAATTTCAAAACCCTGTTGTTATTTTCTCTTTGTTGAATGTGGCTGCCTCATAAGAAATTTTTTAAAAAACAGAATAATCATTTATTGATCAATAGAAGTTCCTCCTATTCCTTTTCCCTCTCATACGCCCTTGTCTTCCCTTTCATTTATTGCTTAACATTAATCACCTTTCACTTTTCTGATTATGCAGAATCTTATATTTAACCTCCCCAACATTAGATTTCAAAGTAATTCAAAACAATTCTGTTCGTTCTTAAAATTTCAATGTAATAGGCAAACATTAATGGAAATATCATCTCCTTCACAAGCTTTCCTTATTCTCTCTGTTCCATACCTCACAAAAATCTTATGAGCACTATATTAAGGGACTTATATATTTGGCAGGAGTCAGCTGCACATATTTATTCAATTATCTGTAAAAGTTTATGAAGCTCTTTCTGAGTCAACTTCAGGATGTTGGTCTGCTTTACAACTTGCTGCCCCCACTTTAACTAGTCTAAAAGTCAGAGATTTATGTTCTGTTTATTGTGACTTAAAGAACACCTCTGATAATTTTGATGTATTCTTTTAGTTAAATAAGAATATAACAATTTCATTAGTGAAATATAAACATGCTGTTTGAAGAAGCTGTCAAATATTCTCATTCTTGAGTGGTATAGTTTTTTGAAATATCATAATTTGATTTCGGAGAAGAAAAATGCAGCATGTATCATTCTCTTAAGAAGATTTTAATTTCTTCTGACTGAATATAAAGCACAAAAGTAATGTATTCTTTAGGAAGATAGCAGTGATATGAAAATTGAGTCCTATGTTTTCCCTGATACAAACAGATTTTCCAATGGTATAAAGAAAATTCACTATCTTTAGACTTAAAAAAATATGATTTTGTTACTACTATTTTTAACTTAAAAAGAAAAAAAATCGCATATCAAAGTCCCATCCAAGGGTAAATAGTTAATCTAAGGCAAAATATTCATATTACATATAGTCAAAGAATTTTTATAAGTACATATGCACTTAGGAGATAGAAAGTGGTATTAAACAATATTAAAATGGATTTTGTGTTTTTTCAGTGTGTTCTCTTTTAGAAAGGCAAATTTCAGTCTCTGCTTAGCTACTTATTATATATAAACAAATCCCAAAGTTATAATGCAGTAGAATAAATGTTACTAGTGTATGCTGATGGAATTCGTAATATGCTGTTTTGATGACTTATTCTTTATTCTGCAAGGAGTCAGTTTGCTGAAAGAAGTAACACAAAGTCAAGATATTTAGAGAACTTTCTCCCATAATGTTAAGTAATTGAAAGGACACAAAAGAATCAGTAAGCTCAGATTGCAAAGATGACCTCAGAACACCTCATTATAATTCTAATTTATAAAGGTTGAAATGATTTCAGGTATAAACAGAATTTACTATCTTATTAGGGCTAATTGGAAACAATGATCTCAGGGTGTTCCTTACTTATCTGTCAGAGCAACTACTGGTTCTATTTCTATTTCAGAAATCAAATAAAGATCATATTAATTCCATGAGAATTATAATGCTAAAAGCAAATCTTATTTCTCATATCTAACTATTACTCTAAGTTTTTTTCTTGTATTTTGTGTTGAGGGCGTTCAATATTTATAATATATGCATGCAATAAATATAGCATATATCTAGTCTTACCCCATATGTATCTTTTTGTATATGTGCTGCTTGTGTGCACACATGTGAGTGTGTGTGTGTGTGTGTTGTGTTCTCTGTAGTTTTGTTAGGATATATTATCCAGTACATAAATAGAAAGCAACTTGACTGTTCTTAATATATTCTGATTATAATAAGTTCTGTATATTAAAAATAGAAAAAAAGATTGAGGCAATAAATTGTAATCACCATTTACATGGTATTCAATTTTTTTGAAACTTCTAATCAGGGTCTTTTTGAGAACAAGAAGTGAACCCTCCTCCCTCCGAGCTAGGTCCTTTTTACCTCCACACCTGATCCCCACCATATCAACATCCCCTGTGGCCTCTGCTTCTCCAGAACCCTGTAGTTGTGTCAACAGTCGTACTCATCAAATAATTCAATGCTTACAATGATACCTTTCTCTTACAGGAGTTCACATAAGCAGAAAGTCAAAGATCAGCTCCTTCCCTAATTCCACAGAGATTCCCAGGGGTAGAGGTGTGGAGTTAACAATAAAGATTTGTTGCAGGACTCCTAAGGGCAGCTGCATCTGCTCTGGATTGCCTCCCCGCAAATCACTCCGTAGATAAGGGGTAGTCTAAATGTGGCAGTTTATCCGACCATGTATGCTGTACTAGCTGGTATAAATATTCTCCCATGCTATCACAATCATCGTGGGACTAGCTAGATCTTACCAGCATATTAGCCTGGCCACGTAGGACACCTAAGTAATTAGACCAGAGAGAAATGCTGTTTGCTTCCAAACAAACAAGCATGGCTCCCTGATATACTCAAAGGCAACTAAAATATAAAACTACAATGAAGTAGAGGAGACTTGTGAAGGCTTGGAGAAATATTTAACTGGCATTGGTGTTGATCTTTGGTACAGTGACATGCCATCTCAGAAACCCCCTTCTCTACATTTCAACATTTCAAAGGCACCCTCCCTGCTTTCCATAACAATGGGAGGAAGGTCTGAGTTGCGGAGGGAGGGGGGGGTATAAACTAGCCGGTCCCCGCTCTCCCGGTCTTCTTCCCTGTGGGATCTCGCCTTGTGAGCGTTTATTCCCCTTGGAAGTTTTACACGTGGTGGTCGCCATCTTGGCCTACACGTGGCTGGGGTTCTAGCCTGGAATCCTAAGCATCGGGTTTTGCCTTTTGCTGATTTGTATACCTGAACCTGTGATAAGTAAAGCCTAAAACCTGAGTGTTCATCCATTCCTCGCCGGCTTTGGAGGTAGAAGGGAACTCGCTTCCCGGCACTGTCGGGGACCCCGGCAGAGCGCCCGACAAAGATTCACCTCTAGTTTTGCAGGAGCACATCTAATCCAATGAGTGAGGGGTCCAAAATTACACCAAGCTCAATGAGTAATAACAGTAGCACAACTAGTAGGAACTGCAAATTCTTAGACAAGGTTTTAGGGTACTATACTGAAAACGTTTATTAAACTAAAGGCAGACAGCAAAGCACAAGAATGTATGAGAGTGAAAATGAGAACATCACAGTTGGAAATGACAGAAATGAAGAGCATATTAGTAGATATTAAAAACTCATTGGGTTTGAGTAGAAAATAGCACCTGAGGAAATGAGCTACAAAATGCAGCTTAAAGTCTAAAATTAAGTGAAATACTCACCAAAGGACTGTGGGGATATGCTCAAGAGAAGCAGTATCAGAAATATCAGTTTAGAAAAAAGCAGATAGTTGAATTTGATGAAGCATCAATAGTTAAAATTATAGATAAGAATTTCCGCAGTTGAGGAACACAAGCATCTAGATGCAAAAGGCCCTAAGGGCCCCAGCAAAAACAAGAAAAAAAGAGTAATAGTAGATAAACCCCAGCAGAGCCTTGCAACAAGCCAGACGACCCCCCACTCCATGAGGACCTCCATTTTCCACATCCGGACTTCTTTCTCGTCAGAACTCCACTCAGCAGACCAGCCTATCACAGCCCTGCTCACGTTCATCAATAAATGCTGGACTTAGAGATGACTACAAGAGTATGCTACCTGCATGGCAGAGCCTGGCAAGCTACCCGTGTTGTATTTGATATGCCAAATACCAGTAACAATTATAGACCTCATTCCGAATGGATTGAGGCTCTTTATGTTCCTGGAGCAAGCAGATGCCGTTGGGCTCTACTAGCATGAGACAGGACATATGGAGATGTTACTGGGGCCCGCTCGAGCAAATCGATGATGAACGGGAAGACAGTAGATAAACTAAACTATAAAATTTCCAAAGGCATTGCACTCAGTATTATAAAAGCTGTAAACAGAAACAGAATATTTGCAGTAGCAGGATCTAAAGAAAGAAAAATACAAAAGAAAACTTGTAGGACTTTCAACAGATCTAGCAAATGAAGAAAATGCAGGAGTAAGGTACAAACACTCTAACTAATGGACAGTTACCAAGATTATTATATCCAGATTATCATTCTTCTTTGAAGCACTGATATAGAACTTCAGGGTAGATCATCAATTTGGGAATTCATAGTTTTGAAACCAGTTTTCAAGAAGCATTGAAGGAGTTTCTGCTAGACAAAAATAAGTCTCAGAACTTGGCGTTAATTATGATCTTTAATCATATGGCTATGATTTCCTTTTACTAGATAAAGAAATATTTGTATAAAAGGAATATTTGTTTAATCCTATTTTATTTAGGAATTTTTAAAGTTGATATCAAATTAAAGTTTCATTTAGATTGACTGTTCTAAGTCTAATCAGTTTGTTTACATCCTAGATATTTGTCTCAAAATACTTTATTAATACAGATACTGTAGTGGTACCAATATATTATGTATCATCAATTGCTTTCTGAATGTTTCTTGAGTGCATTTTCTGATCTTTTTTGGTCAAATACATTATTATTAACATATTTTGAAAGAAATTGTTTATAGTATTACCCGGTGATATGGTTTTAATATTTCTAGAATTATTTATCAAACAGTCATTCCTTTCTCATATGTCCCTTATAGTTTATTATAGTACTAAGGTTCAAATAAATGCACCACCTATGCAAACTATCTGGATTTGTTCATTTAATAATGACATACTAATTAGCATTATTATTGGAAAAATATTAATAATTATTCAGTGTTATTATTGGTTTAAAATTTGTGGAGAACACGAAGAAAGGTTAAACAACGTACCACAAAAATACTGTTTCAATAATTAATATTGATGAATTGACACACATTTATGGGGTATGAAAAATGTCTATTATCATTGAAGTATATTCTAAAGAGGGCAGAGTATAATATCTAGGCAAGTTTCAGTCGCTTGAGTAGTTAGACAAAGATTGGAGAGCTAGTTAGTGGGTAGAGAGGGCAAAATTGTGTTTCTTGGACAAAGTTTTACAGGTTTTGTACTTTCACTAGTGTCTATAGGCTAGATTAGGCTTTTTGTCTGTTTGTGTGTGTGTTTGTTGTGCTGAGCATTAACCCAGGTGAGCAGGTGCCAGCACCCAACCAGCTCTACTCTCACCCTGGTCCTTTGCTGGGACTTTTTTATCCAGATATGAGCTGGGACCATCAGGATGGGGACCTTGCAAATATAAATAGTAAAACACTGTCATACAGAGTGTGTGCAAGGTTTAGGTGAACCTTTTAACCCTGCTTTGTCCAAAGTGTATTGGCTAATTGATAAAAAAGAAGGCCAATAAGCAAACTATTGTGATGGAATTTAAGAATTTTCCCTTAATTATGAATTTAACATGAAAACTCCAGTTGTTTCTTTCCCCCTATATTGCAGTAGTTGACTCTAGGCAGTGTGAACCATAGTGCAAGTTCTTGAGTGATAATTCGGTGCCTCCTGACATAGTTCAGGTCTGGATCCAAAACATCTTACTAGTGTGATCCTGAGCAGCACTTACTATCTATTTATTCATTTCGATCTGTATCTGCAAAATAAGAGTAGAAGAACCTCTGTCATAATCATATTGAAGAAACGAACTTAGAACAAGCCTAGCATAACAAAAACAACTTGTATATATTAGATATGGTATATAGTGGAAAAGGGAAAAGATAGCCTAAAAGATAGCCTAAACTCAAAGTTTCTTTTTAAGAAACTTTGAGTCAAGTATATTCTTTTTGTTTCAATTTTTCAGAAGAGTATTTGTTAAACTCAATGTATTATCATCAATTTTGTAATATTATTTATAATGCTTTTCTGAAAATCCAACTCAGAATAAAAATTAATAAATTCATGTGACACTTTACAGACTCTGATTATTCTTTTTTTGAATAAATGTATCATCAAAGCAATCCTGTTGGTTCATCTCATAAATATCCCTGATTATTCTGCCCCCTGTTGATCCAAAATTGACAGCAGATTCTTTAAACCTAGCAAATCTCTGTCAAAGTAATAATTATAGGCAGCTTAAATGCTTCAACTGTAATTGCAACTTTTGAGTCCTATCCCACCATTTAAAATGTGAATAAGACATATTTGCATTGAAGTTATCTTTGTTTGCATCACACTGGATAAAGCATCTTAGTGTGACTTAAGCAAAGCTCTGCTATCATTTTAAATAACCTTGGAGTTAGTTTAATGAACTGAGACCATACTGTGCCTCAGGGTTACCTGGGCCTGAAGTGACACAAGATGGTCCCTTTAAGCAGTAATAGGAGCAGGATCTTCCCAAATGACTGGTAGAGGCTTCCGAACAGGAAGTGAGGATTTGCTCTCTTACACTCCTGAGTGTGAACACAACCCAACAAACAAAAATAAAATAACAATATGTGTTTTTACATTGCAACAGTGAATAGTGAACAGCATTTCACACCATATCCTAACAGAAATGATTGTCTGAGGCAATTGCTAATCAACCTGAGTTAAGCATGCAAAGATACAATGGGTAGGGCATTTGCCTTTCCAGTGTTTAGCCCAGTGTTTGACCCTGAGTACAGAGCTAGGAACATGCTCAGAGCACTCTCAGGTCTGCCCCCTACCTGGCCCCAAAAAAGGAAACAGAGAGATATAGAATGACTGCATTTCTGAATTAATTTGCATTATATATATATATAACACTATATATATATGTCATGCAAATAAATGTCATGCATATATATATATGTCATGTATATATATATATATATATGTATATATATATATATATATGTCATGTATATATATACATATTATGACACCAAAATACAGTGTCAGGCGAAACGTGAATCAGGAGGTCCTACCAAAAGTGGAAATTATTGCAAACGTGTGGGAGTCAGAGGTTAGGTAAGACAGAGAAGGGATCATGTGTGAATAAATGTTGAAAGGGCTAATGCCAACCTAGAACTGAGCATTAAATCCAGGCAAAAAAAATGCACATGATGGCCTCTAAGTGTATGTAGTGCAACCCACAATGTGTAAGAGAAGGAAAAGAGAGAGAGGAAGAGAGAAAAGAGATAAAGAACCCTGCCATTTAGGCAGGCTATGGGAGGGGGAGGGAATTGGGGACATTGGTGGTGGGAAATGGGCACTGGTGGAAGGCGGGGTGCTGGAACACTATGTGACTGAAACCTGAACATTAGCAATGTTGTAACTGTATATCTCACGGTGTATAATAAAATATTTAATAAAAGAAGAAAAAAATTGAATACAAAGGGATTTCATCAAAGTGTAAATATTCGAAGAACATATTTAAGTTAGACTACTTAAAAATAATGTGCTAATTACCTTCTGAATTCATTCAATTTGTCTGACTTTGAATGAATAATGCTGTACTGAATAATACTGAATTTGAATAGCTGAATACTACAAACAGATACCAGATTTCACTTGCATTGAGTGAAATTTGGTATCTGTTTGTATTGAGTGAAATCTGGTATCTGTTTAATATTATTCAAAATAAAAATACTTTTCCCCCCTAAGACTCTTTTATGGAAAATAAAGTTTAAATATTGGGGGATCTGTTTACTTCATTTCTTCTCAGTCTACTAATTAAAACCTGTTCAATCCTGAAAAGTAATGTAGAAAGCTATTAGTCTTTAGTTCTCCTATTAGCATGCATAGAATGGATTTCTGACTTAAATCTATTTATGTGAGAACCGGCTGGAAATCTCCCCCACAGGTGTGTGCGTGACCCCTGTGTCTCCATGGACCCAAACTGCCCCAGGGAAGAGCGGAAACTCCATCAACGGGAACCAAGGCAAACTGCCTTGGTTTCACCGCAGACCCCTTGGGTGCTGCGCTCCCGGGACAGGCTGGAAATCTCCCCACAGGTGTGTGCGTGACCCCTGCATCTCCAGCGGACCCAAACTGCCCCAGGGAAGAGCGGAAACTCCATCAACGGGAACCAAGGCAAACTGCCTTGGTTTCACCGAGACTTTGGGCCCTGCGCTTCCGGGATCATCCCAAAACTCAAAACTGCGTGGACCGGCAGCGCCAGCTCCGCTCCACCCTCTTACTACCTATTTTGCATGAGGTACCAGTGAACCTTGGTTCCTACATCCCTGCTACCCACCCAAACTCTGCAAACAGACCAGACACCTACTAACTGTACTATCTAGTCACCCAAGACCCCACATTTGCAACCTAAAATAGTCATAATGGTAAGGCAACGCAAAGTTCCATCCAGCTCTGTGAGTGAAGTCACTAGTCCAGATGAGCCAAGCAATACCAATGAGTTGTATAACCTCTCTGATAAGGAATTTCGGAAAGAAATGTTAAGGAGTCATAAGGGAATTCAAAGAAGCAATGGAATGCAAACTCAATAAAATACAAGAGGATATGATAGAAGAAGTGAGGAAAATGCAAAGGGAAATGACATATATTAACAATGAGGTAAATGAAATGAAAAACACAGTGGAAAGCCATCATAGCAGAAAAATAGCTACTGAAGAAAGAATTAGTGATCTCAAAGACGCGTCCCAAAGATTCTCTACACAACACCAGAAGATAAAAAAAAAAGACTCACAATGACCGAACAGACAACAAGAGATAATCGGGATGAAGCCAGAAGAAACAACATACGGATCATTGGGGTCCCAGGAGGGCAAGAAGAAAACCCTGATGAAGAAGAAACTGTCAACGCCATCATTGCTGAGAAGTTCCCGGAACTAAAGAACGCTTGCCTCAAGATCCAGGAGGCCTGTAGGATACCCGCTAAAAGAAACCCCAACAAGAATACTCCAAGACACATCTTAATTAAAATGAGAAAAACTATAGATAGAGATAGAATACTGAAAGCAGCAAGATCAAAGAAGGAAATCACATACAAAGGAACATCTCTAAGATTTACAGCAGACTTCTCTGATGAAACACTCCGAGCCCGAAAACAATGGTGGGATATTGTGAAAAGGCTCAATGAACTGCAGGCCTCACCAAGAATTCTTTACCCGGCCAGACTCACATTCAGATATGAAGGAAAGATACACAACTTCATGTATAATCAACAACTCAGGAACTTCATGGACTCAAAACCAACTTTAAAAGAAGGACTGAAGGGTCTACTGTAATCCGACCAAACACATAAGCACAACAAGCACAAACAGAAAGATGGCACAAAATCCAATGACAATAATCTCTCTCAATGCCAATGGTCTGAATGCACCAATTAAGAGACACAGAGTAACAAAATGGATTAAAAAATTGAACCCAACATTTTGCTGTCTACAAGAAACACATCTGAATAATCAGAATAAACACAGCCTCAAAGTCAAAGGTTGGAAGACCATTCTCCATGCAAACAACTCCTCCAAAAAGGCTGGTGTGGCCATATTCGTATCAGATAATATAGACTTCAGGCTGAAAAAGGTTAGAAGGGACAACGAAGGCCATTTCTTATTACTTAAGGGGTATGTACACCAGGAAGAAATTAAACTACTAAATATATATGCACCCAACGAGGGGCCAGCAAAATACATAAAACAACTGCTAAAAGACCTCAAAGAAGACATTAACAGTAGCACAATAATAGTTGGAGACTTCAACACTGCTCTATCAACGATGGATAGATCAACAAGACTGAAACTCACCAAGGAAATATTGGCCCTGAAGGAAGAAATGGAAGAAAGAGAGCTAGTAGATATATACAGGGCTTTTCATGCCAAAAAAAACCTGAATACACATATTTCTCTAGTGCACATGGAACATTCTCCAAGATAGTCCACATGCTGAGCCACAAAGCATACCTCAATAAAATTAAAAAGATAGAAATTGTGTCAGCTATCTTTTCAGACCATGATGCACTGAAAATGGAAGTTAACCGTACACAGAAACAGGGAGTGAAACCAAACACCTGGAAACTGAACAGCTCACTCCTGAACAACAAATGGGTCATAGAAGAAATCAAACAGGAAATCCAAAGATTTCTGGAAACAAATGAAAATGAAGACACCAACTATAAGAACTTGTGGGACACGGCAAAAGCCATGTTAAGAGGGAAGTTTATAGTTCTGTAAGCATTCATCAGGAAACAAGAAAGGGCCCACATAAATAACCTGACTACACAGCTGAAGACATTAGAGAAAGACCAACAAAAGGAGCCCAACCCAGGCAGAAAAAAGGAAATAATAAAACTTAGAGAGGAAATCAATGAGTTGGAAACCAAAAAAACAATCCAAAAGATTAATTTTGGATTAATCCAAAAGAAACCAAGAGCTGGTTTTTTTGAAAAAAATAAACAAGATTGACAAACCATTGGCAAGACTTGTAAGTACAGGGAAAGAGAGAACCCAAATAAACAGAATCAGAAATAAAAATGGTGACATCACAACAGAAACCACAGAAATCCAAAAGATCATCAGAGATTACTTTGACAGCCTGTGTGCCGTGAAACATGAGAATCTAGAAGAAATGGATCAATTCCTGAAGTCCTATAACCTCCCACGGCTGAAACAAGAAGACCTCCAATACCTGAATAAGCCTATCACCATCGAGGAAATAGAAACAGTAATTAAAAGTCTGCCCAAACACAAAAGCCCAGGTCCAGACAGATTCCCTAGTGAACTCTACCAAATATTTAAGGAGGACCTACTGCCTGTCCTTTTCAAGCTCTTCCAGGAAATAGAAGAAACAGAAACACTCCCAAACAGCTTCTACGAGGCACATATCACCCTGATACCCAAAGCAGGGAGAGACAACACAAAGAAAGAAAACTACAGACCAATATGCCTGATGAACACGGATGCTAAGATCTTCAACAAAATACTAGCCAACAGAATCCAAAGACTCATCAAGAAGATTATACATCATGACCAAGTAGGATTCATCCCGGGTATGCAAGGATGGTTCAACATTCGCAAGTCAATCAACATAATACATCATATCAATAAGAGAAAAAATAAAAACCATATGATCCTATCAATAGACGCAGAGAAAGCATTTGACAAGATCCAGCACCCGTTCATGATTAAAACCCTCCAGAAAATGGGAATTGAAGGGACTTTCCTCAAGATAGTTACAGCCATCTACCAAAAGCCCACAGTGAGCATCATTCTCAATGGGGGAAAAGTTGAAAGCCTTCCCCTGAGATCAGGGACAAGACAAGGTTGCCCACTCTCACCTATTTTATTCAATATAGTACTGGAAGTACTTGCCATAGCAATCAGAGAAGAAAAAGGACATCAAGGGCATCCAGATAGGCAAGGAAGAAGTCAAGCTATCATTATTTGCAGATGACATGATATTATACCTAGAGAACCCTAAACTCTCTACCAAAAAAACTCCTAGAAACAATAGACACAAATAGTTGAGTGGCAGGATACAAAATCAACACGCAAAAGTCGGTGGCTTTCCTATATACAAATAAAGAAAGAGAAGAAAGGGATATTAAGGGAAACAATTCCATTCACAATTGTGCCACAGAAAATCAAATACCTAGGAATCAACTTACCCAAGTGTATAAAGGACCTGTACAAAGAAAACTACAAGACACTGCTCCAAGAGATAAAAGAGGACACAAGGAAATGGATACATGTTCCCTGCTCATGGATGGGGAGAATCAACATTGTCAAAATGGTAATACTCCCTAGAGCTCTGTACAGATTCAATGCAGTCCCTATAAGGATACCCATGACATTCTTCAAAGAAATTGACCAAACACTCCTGAAATTTGTATGGAACAATAAACCCCCAAGGATAGCTAAAAGCAATCCTCGGGAAAAAGAAGATGGGAGGCATCACCTTACCCAACTTCAAACTGTACAACAAGGCAGTAGTAATTAAAACAGCATGGTATTGGAATAAAAAACAGACCTGTGGACCTATGGAATAGAACTGAGTATCCTGACACCCAACCTCAAACACATGATCATTTAATCTTTGATAAAGGTGCAATGAGTCTAAAATGGAGTAAGGAAAGCCTCTTCAATAAGTGGTGTTGGGAAAACTGGACAGCGACATGTAAAAAAATGAATTTGGACCTGTGTCTAACACCATGCACAAAAATCAGATCAAAGTGGATTAAAGATCTCAATATCAGACTTGAATCCATAAAGTACATTGAAGAAAATAAAGGAAAAACCCTCCATGACATTGAAACTAAAGGCATCTTCAAAGATGAAACATCACTAACAAAGCAACTAGGAAGAAAAGATAAACATATGGGACTACATGAAACTAAAAAGCTTCTGCACCTCAAAAGAAACAGTGACTAAGATACAAAAAGCAGTCCACAGAATGGGAAAGAATATTCACCCAATACCCATCTGATAAGGGGTTAATATCCAGGATATATCAGGCACTGATAGAACTTTACAAGAAGAAACCAAACAACCCCATCAAAAAAATGGGGAGAAGAAATCAACAGAAACTTCAGCAAGGAAGAAATTCTAATGGCACAAAAAACATATGAAAAAAATGCTCATCATCACTAATCATCAGAGAGATGCAAATCAAAACAACAATGAGATACCACTTTACACCACAGAGACTGGCACATATTCAAAAAACAAGAACAACATGTGCTGGCATGGGTGTGGGAAAAGGGAACACTCATCCATTGTTGGTGGGAATGCCGGCTGGTACAGCCTTTCTGGAAAACAAAATGGACATTTCTCCAAAGACTAGAAATTGAACTCCCATTTGACCCAGCCATACCATTCCTGGGAATCTACTCTGGGAAGCCAAAAATACGCAGCGGAAACACCATCCCTACTTTTATGTTCATAGCAGCATTATTCACAATAGCCAGAATCTGGAAGCAACCAGAGTGCCCGAAATCGATGACTGGATAAAAAAGCTCTGGTACATCTACACAATGGAATACTATGCAGCTGTTAGGAAAAATGAAGTTATAAAATTTACCTACAAATGGATGGACATGGAGAAGATTATGTTGAGCGAAATTAGCCAGAAGGAGAGAGACAGATACAGAATGACTGCATTTATCTGCATAACATAAATATATAGGTACATATTATGATACCAATATCCAAGGTCAAGTGAAACATATATCAGGAGGTCTTGTCAAAGGTGGAAATTATCACAAACGTGTGGGAGTCAGAGGCTAGGTAAGACAGAAAATGGAACAGTGTGCTAACAATTGTCGAGGGTACTAATGCCAACCTAGAACTGAGCATTAAAAACAGGCAAAAAGATACACATGACAACCCTTTAATGTATGTTCTGTAATCCATAGTCTGGAGGGGAAGGAAAAGAGAAAGAGAGAGAAATGGAAAGAAATAAAGAACCTGCCATGGAGGAGGGCTGGGGGAGGGGAGGAAACCGGGGACATTGGTGGTGGGAGATGGGCACTGGTGGCGGGATGGGTGCTGCAACAATGTATGACCAAAACCCAAATATGAACTTTTTAATTATATATCTTTGTAATGGTAAAAATAAAAAATTTTAAAAAAAAACCT